>JAGKTI010028871.1:0-12816 GCA_018397915.1 Birgus latro | reverse complement strand
CTACTACTACTACTACTACTACTACTACTACTACTACTACTACTACTACTACTACTACTATTACTGCTATCTACTAATACTACAACTACTACTACTACTTCTTCCTTCACTTTAAAGCAACAGTTGTATGTGTGATAGTTTAGAATTCCTCCCTTCCTTGTAATGCGGACTACTGGTACATGTACTCCACTCCCACTCTGAATAATTCTGTGCTTGACCAGATGCAGTGTCAGATTTGTGATGGAATTTGTGGTTCTAGTAGTGGTAAGCAGATGAAGTATGGTGAATATAACTTTGTAATTGAGGAATGAGCTTTGAAACTGAGGATAGAGCTCTGAAATGGAGGATAGAGCTTTGAAATTGAAGGTAGATTTGTAAAGCAACAGTGAATTTTTGTAACCACTCATCAGTTTTTGAGACTGAGGACAGATCTTTGAAATTTAGGATAGATCTTTGAAATTGAGGATAGAGTTGTAAAACTGAGAATAGCCCTCTGAAATGGTGCATAAATCTTTGCAACTGACATATACTTCAAACTGAGAATATATCTTTGAAACTGAGAATAGAATAAGCCAGTTTAGCCTTTGAAGGGATTGTGATACTGGTCTTTGAGATGGTGGAAAAAAAAAAGGTAAATTTGAGTGTAAAATTTCTGTTTAAAGCTTTGTAAGTGTGAGTAATGGTTGCCATTTTCAGTCTCTGGATGCATAATACAGGTACTATACACTCCTATACTTGTATATAGAAATGTACATATACCAGACTTATTTGAAGTGTATAGAGTTTATCACATCAGTTGGGTGATGTATTTCTAAATTCTATTCCTGTTACCCTTGGATGATTTTATATAACTAAGGAAGGTCATCTCCTATTGCAAGGGTTGTAGTAGTAATTGTAATCCCAGGCTTATCTAACTGTAAATCCAGTTACTCTTTTTTCAGCAATCCACAATCCTCCTTTCAGGGGATAGGGAGAGGGTTGAGGGATGTTTGTATAACCAGGTAGTAGGGCTGCTTGGCTATGTCAATGCCACCACATAAACCAGCAACCTCTGGAGGGGTTAATGAAGGCTATCACTTACCCTCCAAGACAAGACAGTTTCTCATAAGCTGAATAAAATCATCTGGAGATAACATAGATGTGTTTGAAAATATATTTTCTGGCTGATGGATTTAACAAGCAAGCAAGATGGATGATTGTGATGGTGTGCAAGTCTAGGCAGACCCATGAATGCAGGTCTCAACCAATACATTGAGCTGTTGTGTGTTTGGCTGTGTTTGTACATGTTACATACTATGCAGCATTGTCAGTCCTCCACATTTGCATGGGATAGATTTTATGATGCCCAACAAATGGCAGAAATTTGCAGATAATTGGTACCCCTTCTCCCCATAATGATCCTTGCAGTTGTATATTAGTTGTTTGGCTACCAAAAAACCATTTGCAGTGCCCCAAAACATCATCAGTCATTAGACTCTACTTTTTCAAGTTTATTTTGAATTGGTTTAGCCATGGTGGTTGTTAAATTATTCCAAAATACACCTTAAATAAGGGAGTTTTAGATGGTTTATTAACTCAACTAATCAAATCCACAAATAGCAGACCCAACAATATTGAGGGCCAACCATGCTGTCATGTTCAATTCTCAGGTGCTGATCATTGTGTGCAGTGAGGGAATTGATTATCTTTCTAAAAGTTTGGTGAATACATAGAGTTAAAAAAAAAAAAAAAAAGCTCTGAGACACATGTTAATCCAGTTTAATTCCTTTGCTGCAGTGGTGTTTTTCTCTTTTCAAGCAGACAACTACTCAACAATTTTATTTTGCTTTTGGGAGACTATAGGTGGACAGGTTAAATGGAAACTTCATTAATTACCTCAATAAGTGAGGTCACCAATAAGCTAGGTATAAGTGTCTGGTGGTATGAGGAATAAAATGAGAAGATAATGCATCACCATATTGAAGACAGCAAAAAAAAAATCAAATAACCGAACTGAGAAGAGAGTTAATATCCCCAACTGTACTTGTTTCATATAAGGTTAATTTCGGTGCCAGCAAATTAAGTACTATCCACATCCCCTCTAAGATGATGGAAGTGAAAATATCCTTCATATCAGTTGACTTTTGTTTTTTAATTCTTGCAACTTCCAGCTGATTTTATTCAAGTTTGGAAGGATCTCTGTTAGTAAATGGGTGAGTGAAGGCTTGATCTAACCTTTCTTGTTTGAAAAGTCTCTCCTAAGCCGAATCAAATCATCTGAAATGGAAGTAGTGGCAGAAAATTACAAAGGTCATCACTGGACTCTAAAAGCGATCATTGAAAGGTGCTAAGAAGTAAAGGAAGACAAGCACCAAAAAATTAAAGTCAGGATGTGATGGTGTGTGTCCCTTACTGTGATGCTAAAATCTCACTTCTTTGGTGCCTTTCTCCCTTCACTTCTGAGAGCCAGATGCATGATACAGCATCAGTAGGAGCTCGTATACTGAAGGGTAAAAAGTAATGTCAAATTGTAAAGTAAGTAAGCCCTTGTATGATTTATTTGTTAGGAATATTGAGCCTGTTTTTTTTATGGCTGTATTCGAGGTGGTATAGGAGGTTTCTTAACACTTCTTCACTCATGATTTATTTTGCATATTACTGTAATAGCACTTTGATAACACTGTGGGTTACATCAGTAAGATTCAAGAGGCCACAGTACACCTCAGATTCCTCTTTTGTGTTATTGATGCAAGCTGTGTTGATATTAAAATGATATATGAGAGAATGTTAAAGTGAATATCAGTTTACTTTGTATATTACACAGGAATGTTTTTATTGCATCTTATAGGAGTAAACTATGTAAATATAAAAAATTATAAATAACATAGTAGAGAATTTTGGAATATAATATGCAAAATTCATTGTGGAAAATAAAATGCTAAGGAACAGGTGGGGTGAAGCCTCCCGTATCACCTAGAGAATAGCTTATGTTTCAGAGGCACCATTGACAAGGTGCCTTTTATTTATTATTATTATTATTATTATTATTATTATTATTATTATTATTACTATTATTATGCTTTCTCATGTAATGGTGGTGGGCCTTGGGGTTGAAGTAGCAGGGACAAACTCGTAATCTTTGGTGGTGGGAGCCTGTTTTTTTTTTTTTTTTTTTCTGACGATTAGTAAACTAAGTGTCTTGAATTTAAATGTACAGGCAGTCCTCATTTATAAGTCAGGCATAATTTTCAGAAAGTCAGAAATTTCCCCATAGAACTGAAAACTGTGTATTGGGGAATTCAGAAATGAGCAACAGTATGAGTTACAGTATTTGGTAGATATTAAGCTGAAAACCCATTGAACTTGAAGCGTTTTTTTGGTTTTTTAATATTTTCGGATTATTTTATCTGGTTTACGATAGAATTTTTGATCTGAATGGGTTAGATATCACATTGGTAATCCTCTTCAGTATGAGAGGCCATTACTAAATTGAATAAAATCAACAAGTAGTGCCAAAAGTAATCAAAGGAATGTCACCCAGATTCACAGGATTAGTAAGAAATTACAGTAGTATGAAATTTACTGTGGACATAATTGCAAAGAATAAATAAATAAATAAATAGAATAAGAAGTCAACTTAAAGTGAGGGTTTCCTGTACCATCATCATCAACCTCACTTAATCATCTTCATCATATAATTTATGACTTCTTTTTCTGCAGAGACCATCTTGATTTCCATGAAAGGCTGTGAGCTTCATGTGGTAGTTATCTTCATTGTTTTTTCATTTTTCTTTTTTTTTATTTTGAGTTTTATCTGTTTTTTTATGCTTTTCATCCCACTAGGTATGGTAACATGTTATAAAAGGATGGTCTTGAGTTTTATTTTATTTTATTTTATTTTTTAATGTTTTATTCATGTCATTAGGTCACGCAGAAAGGAATATTGATTGGTAGAGTTGTACTTGACGGGCATCACTGGAGGTATCTAATTGTTTCCTGTAACCTGTATCTCTCTCTCTCTCTCTCTCCCAACCCATTAGCTTCATTAGGTGTTTTTGTGAAAGAAATCCTCAAGTTTTGATTGTACATTTTTTTTTTTTTTTTTTTTAGAGGAAAGGTAAATTTACACAAAATTTTTTAAAATTAAAACATATAGTTCAGTTTACCACCATAACCTAGAATGGTTTACTTCCAAGTGTAACAAGTTATTTTGTAGTAAATAATTCTACATTTTGCTAACGGGAAAGTGGTAAGAGACAAATGAGAGGAGTGAGAGTGTATTGTGGTAGGAGACTAATGGTTGGTATAGTGAGGTGTATTGTGGTAGGAGTCTAATGGTTGGTACTGGGAAGATTGAATATCCTCTGTCGTAACATTCCATCTCATTCTCCAATCACGTTTCATTGGGTGTGGGTATTTTAAAGATTTCAGATCACTGTGCATCTTCTTCGCTGGAATATAACTTCTGCCTCACACTGATTATACTGGTGGCACTGGCTGAAAAGTGATCGCTAACTGTGCTTTCAGTAGTCAGGTAGAGTAATTTGCATAGTACGAAACTTTACCGAAAATAATGACGACAATTGATAACTTGTAGTGCAGTATGAAGTAACGTTTTGTATATACAGAATGTCTAAATGTGGTTCTTGGTTTAAAATTTAAAAATAATTTATAATATCTTAGACCTGAAAGGTGACTTTTTTTTCAATTAATTTTATCAAAATTTGTGGTGGTACCCTTTCTTAATATTAAGCCTCATTAAAAACCTGCCACAGAACCAAGCTGATTTTTTCCTTTATTATTTTGCCATCATATGTGGATAAATGTATCCAGTTTTCTTTAACAAATCATACTGCTACAAACAATAAACATACATTTTATGAACAAAATTAATCCAGTGTCTTTATGATATACCAAGTACAGTAGGACTGTTGAAAGCACATTAGCACACTGTTGATTGCCAGTATACTTGCTGGTAAAGTTATTAAAAGATCTTACCATCAGTGTAGTTAGTTTGTGACCATCTTACAGTAACATATAAGGCTGCTGTGTGCCAAGTACTTAGGGAGACAATAAGGCCATATATCAGCATCTAATGACTGTTAACAATACAGCTGCTTAAGGTAAGTTTATGAAATGGAAGAGTAAATACCTGTTAACCTTGATAAATTGTGGAGTTAATGAATACAGGGAAAGATCACATTCATTGTTTGGTATAAACTACTTATTTTCATGATACAGGTGAACGTTAGATTTTTTTTTAATCGTAAGCAGTTGCTATGGTAAGGCATGGTATGGTTATGACATCCCTGTAGTGTTGATAACCATTATAACTATATACTCTGGTGTTTAAGAAAGTGTATTTTACAGTATAGTTCTTTTTCATAGGGTAATGCATCACAGTGTATTACTATATAACATAACAGGTATTTTTTTTTGTGTGTCAAAAGCTTAAAATGACTGATTTATAGAATGTTAGAAAATGGTACTGAGACTAGAATGCCGTACTTAATTGCAAACTACATGACAAGGTAAATATTATGTAGCTTGACATTGTTGGAGCTTTAAGGTGTCAAAAATTGTTACATTAAGCAAGTCATCTGTATCATTGTACAGTCAAGTGAAGAATGTGATATTGCCTTCTTCCAACCACAAACAGAGCCATGGTGTCAGGGAAGTGCAGGAAGCAATTGAGGTCAAGCCTAGATCTCTTGCCCATATTAACAAAAGTGAATGCGAAGAGAAGGCTGAGTCCCAAATTTTTGACAGTCATCCAAAAAGAGGTTAGAGGATTTATCATGTGCAGTTGTAGACATAATTATTGAATCACTTTGAGTGTAGATAAAGAGGCGGTGAACAGTAACTTTTGAAACTCATTGATGTGATGTGTGGAACCTTCCAGACTTCTCAGGACACTGGAAATTGGAGTGATATTTTTGTCCACTACTGTATATGATAACATGGAAAGAAGGTGGTTTTCCTCAGACCCACAAAAAGGGTGGTATGTGATTGGCTATAATTGTTTAGTATCTGAAAGAATATCTGTTAAAAAAAATATGCAGGGTGGTCTGCAAAGAGCTCTCCACTGGCAGCTCACATGGCGGTGTCTTAGTGCTGCATGAATGGCCGAGTCTGATGGTGTGGGCACGGATGGGAGTAGAAAAATAGTATATATATAGCAGGATAGATATTTGGTAATGCTGACTAAGGCATCCCTACAACACACAAGAAATCGCAAAGCAGAGTGGAGGAGAAATGTTATAAATGGACCACCCGATACTTTGCATCACTGTATGGTTATGATGCTCTGTAATGTGGGGTGCAGGCTAGCTGCAGTTATGCTCAAAAGTGCTCTATTAATGACTTAGGAATTTGGGGCTTAACTACCCCTTCGTCAGCTCAGTTTCAGGGGTCAAGACATGGTCAGTAAGAGAATGGCGTTGTAATGCTTCTCCTTCAGTGATTTATTTTCCCCATTGCACCTCAGTGGCCTCTTGTTTTATTGATGCAAACTACTGTATGATAATATAATGATACAAATACAAAGGCAGGTTAGGTTAAGGTGTAATATACAAAAATAAATCACCAAGGAGACGGTGCTACAAAGCTTCCTATGCCAGCTAGATTATGACCATCTAGGCGTGTATCTCCTTGCTCTTATTCCTAGATGTGGTGCTGTTAGGACAAATCTACCCAGGCTCAAATGCAGGAGGTAGGATCATAGAATAAGTGGCAGAGAGATGTTATTCCCATCAATGCAGTTTTTTTTTTTTTTTTTAACTATGTTCGTGTTTCTGTACTCCCAGTCAGGCAGCTTGTCTCTTATGGTGCAGCCACACTCGCCCAGTACATGTTAATAGGATGAAACAAAGCACTGAGTTAGAGCTGCTGTAATATCTGAGTCTCGATGTTGGATGGACCCTGAGCCTCATTTCCTCTTGTCGTTCACATGTTTGGAACAAGTGTGGCTGCATCCTTAAGCCCGGCCCCCTTCCTAAAGTTGTGACCTCGAGTGTATGGCCTCTCACTCTCTGGGCGGCGGCTGAGGGGGTGGGGCTTAAATGACAAGTTGCATGGCGGCGAGTACATCAGGCGATTTTTATTCATTTTTGGAGACGTTTCCTAGTAAAGGAGTTACAGGTGGCAATACCCCATCTCTCCAGTTTGAAAAGTCTCCCAAGCTGAGTGAAGTCCTCTGTAGGCAACACGAACATATGGAAAAGCTGAGTCACTGTGTTGATGGGGTTAAGGTGAATAATTATATCTCATTGCACTCCATTGTAGACATAAGGAGAGGCGGTGTATATGACCTATATTTTCATGTCCTAGGATATATGGTTATATGAGAGAGGGTTTATTTTAAGCAGATATCTAAAGCCTCATGTTTGCGTAATGATAAGCAAGTTGACTTGGGGCTGTAGGCGAAGTGGTTGTGGACATTTCTTAGCTCCTCATCCTTAGTGATTTATTCTGCACATTGCACCTTAGTATCATCTTGTATGTTATTGATGCAAACTGTGTTGAAAGCAGAACAAAGTAAACAGCATGCAAGAAAATGTTAAGATGTAATATGCAAAATAAATACCCAAGGAAGAAGTGCCAAGAAGCCTCCTATGCCACTTCGAGTACGGTTCTTTTTCCTACATAGTTATTATTGTAATTGCATTTGCTGTATTGTACAGTATTTGATTTTTTTCCAGGAATTATGCTGATTATACAGTTGATAATTTTTCAAGTGTCATTCAAGGAAAATGTTCAGTGGCGCTGGTGAGAAAGTGTGTGTTTGTGTGTATACGTGTGTGTGTGCGTGCATGGTGATGGGAACTTATTAAGTTTTTAATAAAATGTTTACATTGCATTCACTTTCAAGTATCCCTGCATGTATTTGTATTTGCTGTGGTAGGTGGTGGTGATGCCATCATCCACTCACTTGGTGTAGTGCTGCCTTCCTTCACCTTTATCATACTTTTTTTCATGTCTGCCCTTCTCTCTTCCTATTCCTTTCATCTTTCATGTCACTTTTTATTACTCTTCTATCCTTCTCAGGTGGCTCTACATTTAGTGACAAGCCTAATGGCTTCCTGTTAGCCAGGAAACCATTTACAACGCTGGGTGGTAATCATATAACCAACCCATACATGTTCCCTATATGTCAACAAGTAGGTTGGCGGAGGATTGGTGCTCCTCCCTGTAAAACAACTAACTCCAAGACAAATGGCCACCCCTTATGGGATTATGGCATTTGGCTCTAGATAGATAATGTATCTATAATGATTACAAAGCTGGCTGGGCAGAATTCACATGACATAGGTTAGTATCTGTTATTTGCACGAATAGTATGTATGCTTGTTTATTGCTGTTTATACTTATTAGTGGTAGGTAGTGGTGACCATCATCCACTCACTTGATGTAGTGTTACCTGCTTCTTCCTTCATCTCGCCATTCTATTTTTTGTCTCCTCTCCTCTCTTCCTATTTCTCTCATCCATCCTGTCGCTATATTACTCTTCTTTCCACTTCAGGTGGCTCTACATTGAGTGACAAGCCTAATGGTTTCCTGTAAACCAGAAAACCGTTTACAATGCTGGGTGGTAACCATATGACCAAAATAATAGGATGATATGGAGCTTACTATGGTGCCCCTGCTAACTGGATTGGTGCGCTACAGTAGGGTGTGGTGGTGGGGGGGGGTACGGTGGGGTAGAGTGAGGTGGGGTGCAGTACTGTGCAGTGTGGTGTGGTATGGTGGGGTGCAGTCCAGTGTGGTGCAGGGTAGGGTAGAATAGGGTGGGGTGGGCTGGGATTTGTTGGTGTGGTGTCGTGCAGCGCTGTGTGGGTTAAGGTGGGGTGGGGTGGACTGCTGTGGTGTTGTGCAATGCGCTGCAGGGTAGGGTGGGGTGGGATGGCATAGTGCAGTGCAGTGTGGTATGAAGTAGGGTGGTGTGGGATGGGGTGGTGTAATGTGGTGGTGTGGTGCAGTGCAGTTTGATGGGTAAGGTGGAATGGGGTGGTGTGCGGTGCAGTGCAGTGCAAGGTAGGGAGGGGTGGGATGGGCTGGCGTGGTGTCGTGCAGTACGGTATGGGGTAGGGTGGGGTGGGATGGAATGATGTCATGCACTGCAGCATAGGGTAGGGTGGGGGGGGGATTGGGGTGTGATAGGGTGCGGTGCGGGGTAAGGTAGGGTGGGATGCGGGGGTGTGGCGTGGTGCGATGCAGCGGAAGGTAGGGTAGGAGGGGATGGGGTGGTGTGGTGTGGTGCGGTGTGACGTAGTGTGGGGTGATGCCCTGTCGTGCCACGCGATGCCGTGCTGGGTGGGGTGGGTTTGTGGGATGTGGTGCGGTGCAGGGCAGGATTGGGTAGGGGGGGGATGGGATGGGGTTGTGCGGTGTGGTGTGGAGTAGGGTGGGATGGGATGGGGTGGTGTGATGCGGTGTGGTGTGGAGTAGGGTGGGGTGGGATGGGGTGGTGTAGGGTAGGGTGGGGTGTGGTGTGTGGTGCAGTGCCTAAGCATCGCCTACCCAGACGTGTTCTGTGGGGGCAGATGGCTGATGCAGATCGAGGGGCAGGCGGCCAAGAAAAAAGATAGGAAGATCCTTCTAAAGAACTCCTCAAAAAAGTGTGGCATTAGAACATAGGCCCTCGAGCAGCAAACATCAGAGACCAACATGGCGCAAAATATGTTCAGAGGCCTCAGGAAGACTGGAAGAAGACCTTACCAGGAGAAGAGAGGAAAGGTGTACCCAACGACACCTGAACGCTGCGAAGTCATCCCTCGTGGACACCAACACCCATCATCTGTGTAGGAAGATACTTGGCTCCCGCGTCTCGGATTCAGCAAACACCCACGATGCCATTAACGTCGGGGAAGGTGACCTCATCCTCTTCATCATCTCATCAGGTCCATCATCCTGCAGAGTGAGCGTCGTCATTGACTACGGCGGATCTCCATAAGCAACAAAGGTGAGGTGTGGAATTGGGTAGTGTGGTGCACTGGGGGTGTGGGGAAGAATCGGGTGGAAGGGTGTTTGGTATGGTGTGGTGGGGAGGTTAGATGTAGCCATCATTACTCTCTTCAGTACGAAAGTTCTTTAATATGTTAAAATCTTTTGGCAATAACTAAAGTAGTCGGACTGAAGGGGTTGAATTATTTATAGGATGAAGAAAGTCTGGTGGTGGGTTGACTGAAAAATGACCGGTCTGAAAAAGAAATGTTGTGGAGAGCTGTAACGGTGAATGAAAAATGCCAGAAAGTCAATTTTTCCTTTTAAATATATGTATTCTTAAATCACAATCCCTTTACGTTGAAAGGAACTCATGAAACAATGGATTTTTTTTAAAGATATGTTTTAGACATCGGTATTTAGGTAGAGGTAAAAGTATAGACAGGAGTAAATATTCCCAAATATGGTGCGCTTACAGACAAGGTGAGCAGACTGAGGCAGACTTTTTTACTACAGCGTCTCGCTCTTTTCTCCCTTATTATCACCCTTCCCTCCTTCTCGTCTTGCAGTCTCCTTCCTCTTAATCGCTCCTCCATCCTTCCTTCCGTCTCTTCTCCATACCTACCCCTCTTCCATCCCTGCCTCTATCCTCCATACTCTCCTCCCTCCCAGTGTCTCACATCCCAACTCCCCCTTCACCCCTCCCCCCACTACCAGTTTCCCCGTTATATGCATCCTGTCTCTGTTTATACCAGAAGAGGGTTAAAGTAGCTCCAAAACTATTGTATCGTCATTAGCTAGCAATTCTTCATGTAGGCATAAATTCTTCCATTTTTAAAGCTCATGATAGTGGGAAATGTTAGTAAACAAAGGTTTTTAAAAATGGCGGGCTGTGACGTCACCGCACAAACCCCGCCCACCACTTCTCCGACCGCCTCAGATGTTGACACCTTGAAGGGACGTTCGCATGTGTCAGCAAGTTTATCTGGTTATGTGTTATTTTGCAGTTGGTTTTGGCGTTCTGTCGGCGGTTTGTGCTTAAAAACCAGACGAATAGTGCCTATAGAAATGACGCATAACATCCCTGGGGAGAGGAGAGGGACGGGTCCGTTGAACCATACCGCCATCGTGAGATTAAGGTGAGTTACTCGGTCAAGGTCTGAGTGAGATGTTTTTCCCAGTTGCCTCACCTGTGCCTGGTAAATCTCTCCTGTATCTTTATATATACTGAAGATTTGATGAATTTTAGCATCTACACCCTTCATGCTCTTGTTTTTAATGTGATCTGAGTGGAGGATGGTTGAGAAAATTAAGAATTGAGCTGAATTCGTGGTGCAACTTACTTGGGGCAGCCATGTTTGCAGGGATGCGCGTCAGCCATTCAGCGAGCGTGACGTCACTGGGTTGATCGGTTGTGTGTCGGTCTCTCTCTCTCTCTCTTTCTCTTATACCAATATTATTAACATTTTCAACGGAGGAGGGAGGAGACGTGGAGAGAACAGTGGAGGGAGGAGAGAGGAGGCTGGAAGAAGAGGGGAGGGAGATGGAGAGAGAAAGATGCTGGGAGAGAAAGGTGGAGGGACTTGGGTTAGGAAAGATGGTGTGTGTGTGTGTGTGAGAGAGAGAGAGAGAGAGAGAGAGCTTAGTCTATTAACCTCGCTCTCAGTAACTAGATAGGCGAGTGTCTGGCTAAAGTTTTATTTTTTATGGTTTATTTTTGATCTGACGAGACTAGGCCATTTCCTCAGCACTAAGTCATGGTCGCGTGAAATGCGGTGAACCCCAGTTATGAGGCAGGAACTGAGTCTTCTTGGTTACTAGTCAAATCAGTCTTCGAGTCTAACTACAGCTGAAAGGAGTTAGGGATCTTTGTCAAGTTAGAGTAAGCGGACCACGTTCACTGGATGGTTACGATGATGTACTGAGAGAGAGAGAGAGAGAGAGAGAGAGCATTACTATTCCATGTGTGCCATTATCCTCGCAAAAAGAGGGACATTACAAAAACGGTATACACGGGTACCACTAGGACTGTGTGTGTGTGTATGTGTGCGTGTGTGTGTGAAAGAGAATGCAGATTGTGTGTGTGTTTGATATACGGTATGGTGTACACATGGTTTTTTAAATTTGTGTGTGTAACTCACCGGGTCGGTCAGGATCACTTGATGGTAGTGATCGTCAGCTTTTACCCTCCCGGAAGGGAGCTGAGAGCTCATATAGTCCGATCTATGGGCAAGGCTGTGACCTTCACACACGCACACACCCATCCCCTTGCTCAAGGGGGACAGTAACCACCCACTTCGTCAGTGAAACTTTTCGCAACCTGAGCGAGGCTCGAACTCCCGTCTACCAGATGGCAAGCGAGAACGCTACCACTGCGCCAACGAGCTGTGTGTGTGTGTGTGTGTGTGTGTGTGTGATATGAAGAGTGCATGTTTGTATGTATTATGTATGAGAGAAAACGTAAGCGTACATACGTGCGTGTGAATAAGATATGTGTAGACCCGTATGGTGAGAGAGAGAGAGAGAGAGAGACCTGAAAAATACAACTTCAGAGAAAGAGGGGGGAGGGGGGCCTGAAAAATAAAGCTTCCTCACACCAAGTGCACTGCTCGTAATTTCATTAAACTAGAAACGTGAAGGTATTGCAGTCTCTCTCTCTCTCTCTCTCTCTCTCTCTCTCTCTCTCTCTCTCTCTCTCTCTCCTCATTCACCGTTTACGAGAGATAATTTTTCCTCTCCACCCTGTCAGTCTCCTGGTCTGGCTAACGGCCTGCCACGTCACTCTTTTCCCCACACATTTTCACAGTTTCACACTTTTTCTCCCTCACATTTCTCCGCTCTCTCTCTCTCTCTCTCTCTCTCTCTCTCTCTCTCTCTCTCTCTCTCTCTCTCTCT
>JAGKTI010028870.1:0-12817 GCA_018397915.1 Birgus latro | reverse complement strand
GGGGGGGGGGGGGGTTAGGTGGGGCCAGGCAGTATCCCCGCTTGACAGCAGACAGAGGAAGGTCTCCCACATATGCCTACCAAAAATCACCCATGAAACTTGAAACTTGTGCAAATTATGAATCTTGCAATTGAGCGACGTACCTGTACGTCGATGGGTCTAGCTGTGACAAAACGTTGCGACGTACCCATACTCCAACGGGACGCCTTGGGTTAATAGTTTCACTATAATTAAAAAGCTCACAAAAACTGCTTATTAAATATCCACTGTAAATATAAAGCTCAAAATCTGCTCATATTAATCAAAATGTGAAGGAAACCTGCATACTAAACTTACTGTAATTATCATGACTTTTTAGTTTCCTTCAATTTATAACTAATATACTTATAAAATCGAAAAGGCAGAGACCTTACTTGACTGTAATAAAATAAATAGATAAATAAACTACGACGCACCATGCAGATAATTCTAGGTTAGGCTGCAAAGTTAAAAAGACAAGTTAAGCTTAAATAAGGTTACAACTGTGGAGACATATTTTAATATAAGATGTCTGCCTCTGCCATGGTGGTTCAATCCTGATAACGTTTCTTGAGATCCATCTGGCCCAGCTGGATGCCGTGCTGCAGAATAACTCTTGTGCCCAACTTTGTAAATCTCCAATACTCCAGTTAGGTGGGTCCGGATCAGCCCAAAAGCACAATATTAGTAGTATGTGTGGCAAAGTCTTAGTATGCAAGAATGTAGATGACAACTTATAATAAAACAAAGCTCCCTGAATAAATCCTTAGACAGCTTCTACAAAATTCAGTCCTTTGTAGCCATTCCCCTTTGCAATTTTCATCTTGTTAAGTGATCATTTCATTTGCCAGACATACCATAGCTACTGACTTTTCTGTTACTAATTTTTTTGTCTTCCTTGCTTCACTCCAACACATTAAAAGTAAATGATGTAAAGTCTTGTTAACTTCTTTGCCTTCCCACACCCACTGCCTGCCTTTACATCGTGTCCTGCCCCAGTGACACCGCGGGCAACCATCACCACCACCAATAGTCTCACAAACTCTTTATCTTCGTCAGTCAACTAATTATCTATCTTGTATTTGTCCCAATATTTAATTTACTAAGATAATCGGGAGAGTACTTACTGTTCTCCCTAGACTCATACTCCACAATGGACACGTAAAAATTCGGAGTACTGTACTCCCTACGTATACTAATAAAATATGTACTATTTGTGCACTCTATTAATTGCATGCATATGTACTGACTTGCTAATTGTGCTCTACATCCACTTCCTTCTCTCCTCTTCCCTTTTAATCATCTTCCCATTAACCTTTTACCTCCATATATCTCAGCTAACTTTATAACAAATTACTGTATAGCTGACAGTAATTACTAAAGAACCTTATAAATTATTTTTCATTTATCCATTGATTAGGTTGGTGTGGCAAAAGCATACCCACCACTTGTTTATTCTGCATACAATATAATTCAAAATCAAAACCTTTAGCTCCAATGATGTATTCTGTATTTCAATCTTCCTGCCTCACAAAGCTTTAGTGCTCTTGAACAGGTAAAATAAAAGGTATGTTAACGCCTGTATGACGAACTTCCAGCACCTGATACAATCCATGCACTGATGTTAAATTACCACTAAACTTGGGACACTTAAAATATCATCATCCGGACCTCCTTTCCGACCACAGGGCAGGGAGAGGAGTAGCAACGTCCAGAAAGCCCAAATTTGCACAATCCAATGGACCACGCTTTCATTCACTCACCATTCAAGCGTCCGGATTCCTGGCTCTATCTTATACCCCCAAAACATTCACCATGTTGTAGCTTCACCTATACGTATCCGACGGAGTCAATCCAGACTTTGCCTCGTTAAAAAGGGGTGCCAAATCCCTGATCATACGCTTCTCTTCACAATATTCATTTGGCCAGCTCGATTTCTTGCCAGTTCTCTAGCCTCACCGACTTCCAAACCTCCCTTCCTCACACACTCATCCACCATATCCCTTCACCTTCTCCTTGGCCTACCTCGCCTCCTTCCTTCAAATTCGCTCAGATATACCTTTTTTCACCACTCTGTTATCCATTCTCTCCACATGACCATTCCATCTCAATACACTCTTCGATTCTGGTGTCCACAGAGTTCCTCACTCCACATCTTTCACGAACCAACTTATTTCGTATCCTATCCACTTTCTGTGCTCCAAATACATTCCTCAACAGTCCCATCTAAAGTATTTCGTATCCTATCCACCCTCTGTCCTCCACATACATTCCTCTAGTCCCATCTAGATTATTTCGTATCCTGTCCACTCTCTGTACTCCACATACATTCCTCAGCAGTTCCATCTCCACTGCTCTCACTCTTGACTTTTCATTTCCATGCCACACCATAGTCTCACATCCATATGTTAAAGGTGACACTAACACTCCCTCATGTAAGTCTCATGCAGCTGCAACACTCATACCTGTTTCTTATCAAGGCCTTCACTGCACTAGCTACTTTCCTTACTTGTGCCACTCTACTTTCCACTACTTTTGCACATTTTCCCTCTATTCCATCCCTGTACCTAGGTATTTGAACTCTCACCAATTCCTCACTCCACTGATAGCAACATCACACTGATAGTCACCTTCTCTCTCAATAACCATCACTTTACTCTTTTCTACATTTACTCTCAAGGCACGACGCTCAGACATCAGCAAAACTCTGCACGTCTACCGTACATGCGCAAAACTTTCCACAATCCTTCTCTGTCTACTTTGTCATATACTTTTTCCAGATCCATGAATGCTATAAACACTTTATAGTCCTTCTCACAGGCCTTCTCCATTATGTCTTACTGCAAATATTTGATCCACACATCCTCTGCCACTCCTAAAGCCATCCTGTTCATCACTCACAAGGACTTTTGGTCTCACTTATTTTCTCTATAATAATTCTTCCATATACCTTCCCTACCAGACTCAATAAACTTATGCCACGATAATTCTTGCACTCACTTCGCTCACCTTTATTTTTGTACAGGGGTACAATCACAACCTTTTCCCACTCTGCTGGCAGTTTCACTCATCCATGCCTTCTTACATATCTCCGACAATAAAATATGAAAAGAAAAATTGTTCTTACAAAAGATGAGATGTTGTGACAATGTGGATGCAGCACCTTTGATTAGTTTGTCCTAACACAGTCCTCCATCCTCCTTTCAGTCCTTAAGGTGCAGCTGTGAGTGGTTCTGGGTCCCAACAGAGGAAATGGTAAGTGATGGGAGCGGGCACTTGGAACACTTTGCAGTCACCTGATCCTTACTCTTGCATGGGTTAATCTGGAAACAGGAAATTCAGAATGAGTCACTAAGCATTATTTCTGTACCGTAATTAACAGGCAAATTTAACTGGAAATTCTAATAACTCAAATTTTACTCTATACTCAATATGTAAAAATTGGTAATAGGCTACTACATAAAACTCTATTATTATGTACTAAAATCCATCCTTTACTCCAATTCTCTTCTTTTTCATGTGACTGTATAATTCCAATTGCTTACTGTGAAAGGCGACTCACTTTTTTAATATGTAACTTACCTTAAGTTAGTTATCTTCCCAGTTTCACGAATACATAAACGAAACACACTGGTAGATCGCCTGTTGTCATTCCCCCCCCCCCCAGATGCAAGAGGAGAGATAAGCAGCTTAATTACACTTTGTATACTTTTACAATATTTCAAGCAATTACCACTCAATACTGCACATAGGCCCATGATTTTCAGTCCTATACGAGGCTATGTGACTTCCTTTTTCCATGTCTCGTATGCTAAGTTTATTCCGTTTTAATATTGACAGTTTACACATGATAAAAGTAACTCGTGATGCTCAGAAGAAACCGCAGGGGCAAAGACGTTACGAAATCCTCACAGAAATACGGGCCTCAACCCCCCAAATTCTTACACTTTAATCATCTCTTCCCAGTAATTCTTTTCACTTAGAGAGAAATGGCGTACTTACCACAGTTAGTCTGTAGTGCTGACGTTAATGAGGCAGCTCTGATATTGTAGAGGCGGATTTGTGCTGGCGCTGCAGTCCCCCGTCCTCCTTTCGGGGCCTGGTGTAGGTTAACTCAGTCCGGGCCCAGATGGAGATGTGTTAGGGATGGAGCCGGTCAATTCAATATACTTCGAAATCACTCGTAATCTGAAAAAGGGAGATGAGGTAATTTCGTCGGTGGGCAATAAGTAATACTGCATGAAAGACAAGCTCATTTGGAAACACTGAATTCACATCTATATTGGAAACCTCAAAATTCACAGCACTTCCTTTATAATAATAAAATAATTCCAAATATCTGCTCACTACCTGAATCCGTATTGTGCTTTTCATCACTCAATTTCCCCTTCTGTTCTCTCACATAACTATATTAGCTTGTGTGAAAGGGAAGTTTTTTTTTTTCCCCATAATTATGCACTTTTTCTTCTCAATACACAATCAACTCCCTGCCGGTTACTGCTCACCGATCACCAGTGAGAAAATGTTCACGGCCGCGGGTACGAAGACATCTTACAATAATGCACTCCCATGCATAAGTTGGTGTATCGCGGTCAGTCCTTACCTTCACCCAATCAGTGCGCTCAACATCTATCCCCGACGACGATCCTGTGCTTAGTGCTGGGCTCGAAGGGGGGGCGGGCGATCTCCAAGTTCCCGCGCGCGCCAAAAAATGCATCGAGGGCTGTGATTGGCCCAAGAAAACGCCGCGGGAATGCAACGAGAGCTGTGATAGGCCGCGGCGTAAACTCTGCTACAGGGTATGAATCAGACGCCCTGATTGGCCGAGGCACGACTCCCCCTGGATATCAATCTACGGCCAACCGGTTAGATTCAATGGCGGCCAAAGCAGCTGATTTTAAATATTTCAAATTTGCAAATACGTGTCTTAGCCAAAATTACCAAAGAAAAAACGTAATTACGTGATACTTGTAAAATGACTGAGGCCTTGTAGCATTCAGTATTTATACGAGTACTTAACTTAATTCTACCTAGTTATCAGTACCGGTAATACACTTAACCTCATCAGCGCGACGACGTATTCTAAGCTACTAAAAACAATTCTATTCAAGACTTGGAATGAGGTTGCAACCTACATTAATACCTCACATCCTCGTGTACGTTACTGAAGCAACCTGTCTGTCAAAACGAAGTAATTCAACATACAAGAGGTTCGTTGCAATAAGCAAATAAATCGCTAAAAAAAATGAGCTACGAGCCCTACAGTGCAAATAATGTCCCTTCGTGACACACAGGTTAGAACTCTCCTTAAGTTCCACATAACAGGATGACTGCAAGTTTCTCGATTATAAAATTCTATCAGCGCAGGTCATAATCTAAGTGCACTGGACTATGGTGGCCTCGAGGTTATATGGTAATGCTTGTCAATATTATTATTATTATTATTTACCTATCTGCCCGTGGAATCCTTAGTGAGCTCCATTCTCTTCCAGTCATACAGCACAATTCACCAAGGTTCATAAAATCGTCTGCTGGCGGTCAAATAAAAGCGTTTGGAGGAACGTAAAGCTGAAGGGCCAACCATCTAGATTCTACCTGAACTGTGGAAATTAAGGGCCTTTCCATATCGTTAACATTGGGGATAGTAAGTGATCTTTATATCAGCTATATCTGATTATTTATTGAAAATCCCCTAATTCTAGGCGCCTTTGGTAGGATGCAAACACATTTTCCCGCCATCGTCCCGAATCATTTCCTGATTGGTAGCGGCACGGCCCCCCGGGTGAATCGAAGGGTTGTGATTGGTCGACGAATAGGCGGGGGGTTTGAATCTCTCGACTAAAGTTGAAATGGAGGGTGGCACCAACGGACGGAGAAGCCGTTGTTTTATCAGCAATTTCTTACACATTTACAACCAAATTACCACAGAACACATCCCTATTTACTTAAGACATGCGTATTTAATAAACATAGGGAAAAATGTAAGGTGGAGTAAATATTATCCTTGTATTTTTTTATTTTTTATTATAGCATATGCAATGATTATAAACGTATCAAGTTCAACCAGTTGCCTAAATGCATAATAATAACTTCGTACAATAACTAAGTCATCTGGCGTCGAAAAAAAATAAATGATTGCGGAACATTTCAATTACATACAAAGTAAGCTTAACGAGTCCAAACCTGACCGTTACCTTTCAGTACGATCACACCTTTCCACTTTATCCAACTTACCACTGGGTGACTTTATTAATTTGCTTTATTCAAAGCATAGTTAAGAAGGGGTTAATGCACTGGACTACGAAGCCTAGCCTCGGGGTTTTACACCTCGAAGTGGGGAACGGGAGATTGCCTGTTACTTTTAAACATTCAATCCGGTAACACATTAATTCAAAATACCGCCAGGCAGTTTTATCCAGTTTTGGGTGGATCTGTTGCTGTGTAGTGGTCAGTGAAAATGTTATCTAACTTATCTATTTCCAATTCTCTTCTAATCTGAATAGAGTCATCAGTACATAGCAAGAAATGGAAATAAACATCATCGAAATGAAGAGGTGCCCATTATAATCTTAACTAAGCTCCATCAATCCAATCTTACAGCACGACGTCAACTCCATTTCATTAAAACTGATGACTAAATTCATTCAGGAAATTCAGTGAACAAACAGCAAGGTATTATAAGGCGTTGGGGGAGGAATGGAGGAGTGGTGGGATTCTTAACAGAATATGACTGGACAGCCGGAAGGAAAGCTCCTCATTATACCATGAGAATTATGCATCCTTTCTTTATTTTAAGCTCCCTTAGGAGAACTGAGGATCTACTCTTCATTTCAGCCACGTGTATTTGTAATAATCCTGAAATTCTAAGCAGCTTAGCCAGGCTAAATTTAAACTTTCCGCTCAAGCTTTGGAGGGAAATTCAGGCGCAGTGATTGGTCGCGGCACCAGCCCTAGATTCAACGCGCGCTGATTGGTTGCGGCAGCCGCCCTAGGCAAGACTCTCCCGCCCCGGGTACGGAAGATGGCCGCGGACTCAATGGCGGTTTATCAAAAGTATATTGTAATATGCAGTTCCACAAAAATTACCACTTAAGAAAACTCCTAGTTGATAAAGCAAGGGAAAACAGACGGGGTCGCAAATATTATCCTTGCACCTAACATTTTTCATAATTATAAATTTAACCAGTTTATCAAAGTAAGTTCAAGAAGCTGCATAAACCCGTATTTTGAACACACCTGACCATTAACCCCTCAGTACGATCCACACCTTTCTCAGTACGATCACACCTTTCTCATTTAAATGAGTGAGGGAAGAATGTTGAGGTAATGAAGTGGACAGGAAAGAGGAAGGCACGCGGTGGGAGAAGCATCTCGCTACACTGGGAACAGTTTACCTTCCCTTTAATTCACGCTAAAACAAAGGAATTATGGGCCTGCTGCTGTTTTCAGTCAGGTTTGCTTATAAATTTTCAACTTTTTGAGAAGTTTTGGCGGGATGCAAAAAACCCGCGCGCGCCCTGGGGATTCAAGCGCTGTGATTGGTCGAGACACCAGCTAAGGATGAAACGCGGCTTGTGATTGGTCTAGGCACCATCCCTCGGTATGAATCTCCCGCCTTGGCATGAATATGAAATGGCCATCGTAGACTGAGCCCTTGGTTAGTCAGAAATTACGTCCCAATACGCACTAGCACAGAAATTACCCACAAAATAAAACCCCATAAGCTACATCACAGTTCGACGACTATGGTAATAAACTGGCACGAAGTCAGCAAGGGTAAAATGAAAAATACGTTCGACGACTATGGTAATAAATTAGCACGAAGTCAGCAAGGTAAGGGTAAAATGAAAAATACGTTATCATGTAGTTTTTTTTTTTCATTCAGGGGTGGTAATGGGTATAAATAACGCTACAAACTAACCTTTACATTTCGGCAACTAGGTTACAGCAATATGGCGCCGGTGTTTGAAAGTTCGCTTCCCCTGAATTACACGATCCTTACCAAACTAATTCGCTATCGCTAGTTTCCGCTTCTAAATAATCTTCCATCCTTTCCTTCTTAAGTCATTTGATTCACTCTGCTGTAAATTATTCGTGGCAACCCAAAATATTGCTATAATAGTCGATCAAAGGGGAGGGGGAGGGTACTAGTTTGCGTCGCGGATACTTCACAACACTTTCCCCTCTGTGTCTGGCTCCTCTTTTCTCCACTTCCTTGCAATAAAATTCTTTACTCCCACCTATTTCTTAGTCCGATCATCTCTACGAACACTTTTCTAACTCCTCTCAATGGCAAAAGGCACTGATAATCATTACTAACCTTAGAAAGAGCCGACAGTAAAGCACTAACGCCCCGCACGTACCCACACTGCCACTGCTCTCTTGAAACTGACGCTACGCTACCGTTGTCAAGTTGTCAACTTCTCAACATACAATGCAAGATTCCATAGATATTCTATTTTACTTCAGTCCTAAAAATAACTAAACTCGCATAGATTTTTAAAAAAATCAGTTTCTACCACTGTTATTTATATGGGTTTATCAATAGTTATCTAAAAGAAAGGCTGAATGAAATTTCACTGCTGCTCAAATGCCAAGTAATTCCATTGTATGGGATTCTGCAAATGATTTGCAGAACTTTTGGGCAACAACTTCTGTATCTTCTAGACTCCCAACTCGTGCTGCTGAACATCAGCCTACTAAATTGCCAAAATTTTTGATGGAATACGCGAAAGTAGTTATTTCTTCACGAAAACACTTTCAATACATAACAGAACAGTGGCCTTTGTTTAATGTAATTGCTGTTAATAGAGAATAAATGAAACAAGAACGTGATAAAATCTTTGCAGCCTGTCTGACCAAGTAAGATTGGTTAACTTTTGTCATGGAAGTATTATCTGTTTATTTTCACGTACACATTAAAATTCCTATTAACATTTTAAGACAGGCATCTCCAAACTAATCACATAGGAGGGGGAGATATTAGAACTGGGTCGAAACTAGTCTTTTTACTCTAACTTGGCCTTAATATTCTCTCTCCATCTTGGAAGCTAAGTTGTAGACAGAGATTAGCACTAGAATATGATGCTAGTCATGAGAAAGTCCTGTAAAATAATGTAGAGCAGCTTTTTTTTTTTTTTTTTTTTTTTTTTTGTCACTGAGATATGCAGGGCCGGATTAACTCTACTGTGGCCTGGTAGGCAACGCAGACGGTTGGATGGCCTGTGACAAGTCGTGGCCTGGTAGGTAGTTGTCCATTTTGCCTATACAGGTACCTGGTAATCCGGCCTTGGAGGTATGTGAAATAAGCTACAAAAGGATGAAAATCTGGGCCAAATTAAGGTGAAAGAACTATAGATTTGATTACACAGTACTACCTCCTCATTTACCAGCATCACCTCAAGTTGTATTCCTTCCTATTTTGCAAACTGCTGCAGTACTCTTGTCATCATATATTGCGTGTGTGTGTGTTTGTGTGTGAGATATCTTTTTTATTTAGGCAGTATAGTAATTGTATTAAGCCACACAGTGTTTAATTCTTTCAGCAACACCTGTGGCCAGTTACGTAAGGTTTAAATCGCTGAAGAATCTTTCCACAGACGCATTAGATAAAGGCGTGGTTAAAAGTGCAGATAATAAGAGATTGAGTACATGGGAAGTTAGCGACATTAAACCTGATACACACAGTTTTTCAAGACTTTCCAACTCGACGATAGCATCCAGCCTCGAAGAGATGTATTTTTTTTATTAGTTATTTTTTTTATTTAGCTGGAGACGTCAGATGCAACCTCCATTAACTTCCGGACTACGAAGGTGCTCTCCCAGGCTTAATTACCTGATAGCAGAAATACGGTAAATAACGTCCTCGTATTGAAGGTATATTTCAGACGGTTACTGGGGCTCCTTGAGGTAAATATAATCATCCGTATTAACCAAAAAAAAAAAAATAATAATAATAATTATCATTATTTTGTAGGGAAAAAATAATATCTACAAAAGTACGGCTGACAGGAAATTAAAAGAAAAAAGTTGCCTGTGTTACTGACTGAATTATTTACTCTCTCTCTCTCTCCCACCTGTCTGTAGTGCGCTTACTCAAACCAAAAACCTCTAACCCCTTTCAGTTCAGTTGATGACCAAGTGTGGGCAGATTGGAGGGTCGAATTTATCTAGTAACCAAGGAGACTCATTTCACCTTCAGAACTATAGCCAATCGAATGCCACGCAATCAGCACTTCATATTCAACATGTAGGAGTGGCCCAGTTCCGTCACATGAAGTCAAACAGAATATATTATACAGTATTTCGTGCGTGACATTATTTTCCTGACTGAGAAGTGAGAGTTTTCGTTACCCCTTTCAGTAGCAGAGGTCATTCGTTACTACTGCTACCACCGCTACTACCATAGTTTGGTGGTAGTGGGGGTGGTGATGGTGATGGTGGTGGTGGTGATGGTGGTGATGATGATGGTGATGGTGGTTGTGGTGGTAGTAATAACAGCAGCAGCAGCAGTAGTAGTAGCAGTAGTAGTGTAGTAGTAGTAGTTGTAGTAGTAGCAATAAAAATAATTACGTAACCATTAATACTTTGACCCTTGACCCAATATTCAGTGATAAGAGAACACAGATAAAGAGATAAGAATGATAACAGCCAAACACTTTGACTTTGACCCCAACCCTTCTGTGCTTGCATGGGTCGTTCCTAGATATGGGGTCGTTCAAGGAGAAATTTTTGGAGGAGAAGAAGAAGAGATGAGGAAGAAGTTGATGAAGATGATGATGATGATGATGAAGGAGAAGAAGAAGAAGAAAAAGAAAGAGAATTATGATGATGATAATGATGATAGTAATTACGATGACGACCGCGAAGAAGAAAGAGAAAAGAAAAAGAAATATAAATGTGTTCTAGCTAACAAACAGACAATTACACACAAGTTAGACAGCACCCCTAGCAGTGAAGGGGTTAATGAAGGCTGTATCTACACCCCGCTGTTCGAAAAAAAAAAAATAATAAACTGAAAATCGTCTAAAGACAGCAATGATAAAATTAAAAACGCCCTTCTCGCCTTGGATCCACTACCACCTCCTTATCAGCGCCATATCCTCCTCAAAAGCATATAGTAACTTGGCCCAGTTTATTGTCCTTTTGAAGCTTATCTCATGTAGCTCGTTGGTGGAAAAAGGCAGTGCTACGGTTCTACTTCCCTTTTTTTCGTGGCACTTCTTCGTGACTAGCATCAATTTCCGGTGTTAATCAATGGTTACTAAGATAGGAAGATTGTAATTTCAGACCAAAGTAGAGTAAAAAGAATTTCAATTTTTTGTTTTCCTCCTCCTCCTCCACTTCCTCTTTCATCATCATCATCATCCTCTTCTTCTTCTCCTTCCTCCTCCTCTTCTTCTCCTTCCTCTTCTTCTTTTCTGCTTCCTGTGGCTCCATACTTATCTGAAATTGAACCAGGTGGACTGCAGGCTGAAGGTTAATCACATCTCGACTTCATCTTGACCTAAAACTGCTATCTCTCATCATGAATGCTGATCCAAGGCAAGAGATTAACGCTAGAATATGGTGAAATGAGATATATTCGATACGGCTTGTTATGAATCACCAGACAAGCTGAGAAATAGCCAAGAAGAGAAATGAAGAATGAAATATATTTATATTATTGTTTTTTTTTCACTAAGGAGTTTGTATAATAGCCAAGAGGAAAAGTGAAATATACTTAACTCCGTCTCCTATACATTCCAAGCAGTATGTGTAATATTTTAATACTTAAGTTTAAAGATAAATTAATTCTCAACTTATTTACCTTTTGCACTCCAGGACGTTTACGCAAATATTATAAAGTTTAAAGATAAGTTACCTCAGCCTTTTTACCTTTGCAAGACAGAGTTACCCAGTAAAACAGGGGAAAAAATTGTTGGATGCTTTCTGCTATTACACACCAAACGTTTGTACAGTAAGAGTGAACATGAGCTTGTACATTACTCAGTTTCTGATAAATCATAGCATTACATTTTTTTTTTTTTTTTGTAATATAGACCTGTTCTCATAATGTACTAAACTATATCATCATCATCATCACCATCATCACTATATCATTATCATTGTCATCATCGCCGTCATCATCATCATAATCACCGTCGTCATCATCATTATCATCACCATCATCATCATCATTGTCATCATCATCATCATTGTCATCATCATCGTTATCAACATCATATCATTATCATCGTCATAATCGTCATCATCATCATTGTCATCATCATCATCATCATAATCATAGTCGTCATCATGATCATACTCATCGTCGTCATCATCATCAACATCGTAGACCTCTTGTCCCACCAAAGGATAAATCAGTAAATCAAAGTTTCAAATCCCATATATCCAACAATTCTGATCATTAATTTTAGGACATTGCAAACAGTAATTTTAACGCAATTTGTCGTCCAAGAATTATGAAACACACTACATTCTGAAATGTTTATTGGGCATTTAAGATGGAGAGAGAGAGAGAGAGAGAGAGAGAGAGAGTACAAACAAAGTACAGAGAAACAGACACANCCAACAATTCTGATCATTAATTTTAGGACATTGCAAACAGTAATTTTAACCCAATTTGTCGTCCAAGAATTATGAAACACCTACACTACATTCTGAAATGTTTATTGGGCACTTAAGATGGAGAGAGAGAGAGAGAGAGAGAGAGAGAGAGAGTACAAACAAAGTACAGAGAAACAGACACAACATCACAAGCACAAATCCTCTCTCAGAAGCAGAGTAAGAGCAAACA
>JAGKTI010028869.1:0-12817 GCA_018397915.1 Birgus latro | reverse complement strand
TGCTACGCATGGCCTTGCCACCACCTGAATAAAATAATCCTCACTTCTTTCTTGCAGGGTATGACCAGCACACGGTACGGAAACACCACCATCAGCTGCTGTTATGACATGACTTAAATTTTCTTCCACTGCGTTAGGGCAGACGTTTCATTTGCTAACATCTCCCCAGTAATCTCTCAACTGTCATCATCATTCTGTGCATCCGTAGATATCGTTTCTGCGTTCTGTCGCATTATATCACCAAATTTGACCATATTTAGACCATTATCCATTGTCAAAGTGTATACCTGTCCTTCCTTAATCCCAAATTTCTGCAAGCAGTCTAACAGAGTATAATGTATCTCATTGCCTGTAGCTCTGTCTATCATTTCTTTTACTGCATCTGTAATAATTTTCAAGTCACCGTCTATTATAGCTTGACTATTTATCCCAGCGAAATGCCGTCCACGGCGGGTGCACAGATCAATCTTAACGCTCATCTTGCCATCAAATTTTCTTGTCAGCAACTTGTGAAGCAAGCGGGTGGGTAGCTTTCCAATTCAGAGATATCTCAAGCTTCCATTAAATAAGTGACATTATCTTAGAGATGGCAGACTCCAAATACAAATAAAAGACTAAAGGTAAGCCATTTACTGTAACTGCCACTACTGCAAGTTCTTCACTGTATTCCTTGCTGATGTCACACTTATCGTGATGGAGTCGAGGAATCTTTTCTGAGGATTCTTAAGTGCTAAAAAGTTTGATATCTGTCCGTACTTTTGTCCCATAAATATGCCTGGCTCATCACCACCCATTTTCCCCCCCCCCCACTCCTCAGTGTGTTTTCTTTTGAGATGATCAGTCATTATGTACAGGTGGCAACAAATGAACCTGGTACAGCATCAATATGTAGCAGAGGTCTAGCGTTTGGTGCACTTGACAACCTTGACCTAATCACATGTTTGAATGACACGAATGAACGTACATGTCAAATATTAGGTGGAATGACCAAGTAACTGTGATGCATGAACGTCGGAGTCAGAAGCTGTAGCTAGACCACTACACACTGACACTCTCCCTGGCCAAATGCACATCTGAGCCAGATTTTGATGTGCATGAATAGTCACACAGCTTGCACTTGACAAAGGTTTTACTGGAAGTGAAAACTTAACAGCGTTTAAATTCACGTCCCTGTCCCATGTATATCTTCTTTGAGACACAAGCTGTGATCTAAATAAGTAAATGAAGAAACAAATATTGGACAGCGTTGGTCAACTGTCCATTGTGCAATGTTCTGCATAACACTACACCTTCATTACCATAATTCAGTTATCATAGTGCTATAGAAAAAATCACAATGTACACACACACACACACACACACACACACACACACACACACACCGCTCGCTGGCGCAGTGGTAGCGTTCTCGCTTGCCATCTGGTAGACGGGAGTTCGCGCCTCGCTCAGGGTGCGAAAAGTTTCACTGACGAAGTGGGTGGTTACTGTCCCCCTTGAGCAAGGGGATGGGTGTGTGCGTGTGTGAAGGTCACAGCCTTGCCCATAGATCGGACTATATGAGCTCTCAGCTCCCTTCCGGGAGGGTAAAAGCTGACGATCACTACCATCAAGTGATCCTGACCGACCCGGTGAGTTACACACCTCGCCGGCTCAATGGTAACGCTCTCGCATAGCATCTGCTCAGACGGGGGTTCACGCCTTGCTCGGGATGCAAATAGTTTCACAGAAGTGGGTGGTTACTGTACTCCTTGAGCAAGAGGATGGGTGTGTGCGTGTGCGAAGGTCAAGGCTGTGCCCATAGATCCGACTATAAGAGCTCTCAGCTCTCTTCCAGGAGGGTAAAAAGCTGATGATCACGACCACCCGGTGAACTACACACACACACACACACACACACACACACACACACACACACACACGCGCACACACACACACACACACACACACACACACACACACACACACACATACAGACACGCATACACACACACAAACGCACACAGACAATAAAAAACAAACACATACAAACACACAAAAACACACACAAACAAACAGAAATAAACACTTCTCCAGTTGCTGGTGCTTTAGATTGGACCGAGACTTCAGAGCGTGCTGCAGTTCATCTGCTTTCTACTACCATTTCTGCCTGTGGACAATATCCAACGGTGAACACTGTCAACAGACAGATTATCTGCCGAGATCGAATCACGAGTCAGAGGGAGTCTGCCTAATGGCTGAAGAAATCATTCCATCCAACTGTGCCACTTGTAGTGCACTGGGATGGAAAACTAATTCCCGAATATAACAGCAGCAAATGCCATTGAACCCCTTCCAAATATCGTCTCAGGTGATGGAGTTTCAAAGCTTTTTAATGTACCCAGTTTGGAATCAGGGACAGAAAAGGCCATTGCCAATGTCATCACTGACACCTTGAATGACTGCAGTATATCTGAACGTGTGGTAGGAATGGACACCACTGCCAGCAGTGGCGTGCACCGTTGTTCATCAACAGTTGCACAAGGATCTCCTCCACTTGGCTTGTCGGCATCATATTTTTGAGATCCTTGTTCAAAAGGCCCTCATCATTTGCCTTGGACCGTCCTCTGCTCCCGACATTCACATATTCAAGCAGTTCAAAGCCAAGTGGAATACTTTTGATAAAACACGCTTTCAGACCCTGAATGACAATGAGGAAATGCCGGTGATTAATAGTGGGCAATGTGATGAGCTCATAGCGTTTTGTATGAAACAGTTGCAAGAAAGCCAACCTCGAGAAGATTCCTGAGAACGGCTGGAACTGTTCATTGTTGTCTTGGGTGGTGTACCGCCCTGTGGAACTTGGTTACAGCACCCTGGTGCTTGCCACTATGCCAGATGGCTGACTAAAATTATGTACAGCATCAAAAGTCTATCTTTTCCATCATCAGACAAACATCACACTGAAGCAAAGCCGAGGATTAAAGCGGTTTGTTGTGTTCATCATGAAGCAATACCTGAAATCATGGTTCATGGCAACAAAGGCAGCTCTAGCTCCAGCAAACAATTTAAGGCTTCTCCATGAGTTGTCACTTTATCATGATAAGAACATCTCACAAGTCTGCTTGAAAGCATGTGGTCGTCACTTGAGGTATTTGTCGAAGCAACTGGTTGGATTGGCCTTTTTTGATCCAACTGTTGACCCTAAAAAGAGGCGAGAAATGGTGATGGCTCTTAACGAAGAAGGAAGCAAAGATCAGCTAAAGAGAGCAACAGCTGACTTGAGGTGACAGCACTGAAACAGAAAACAATTTCAAGTTTTGTGACCAGTAACACCAAGAAGATCTTCACACTGCTTGGCCATCCTCAATCATTCCTAGAATTTGGTCCATCCACATGGGAAAGCCGTGAGGATTACAAGGAAGATGAGTGCATCGTCCAAGGGCTAAAGGTAACGAATGACTTTGCTGAAAGATGGGTAGCACTGATTCAAGAGGTCAATCCAGTGTTGACCAAGAACGAAGATCAACGACAGTTTCTTCTCCAGGTTGTTGAGCAACACAGACAAGTGTATCCAGATGGGAATAAGGCTACAGCTGGCAGCAATTACAAGCCATCAAACTAGGCAACAGTGAGCGGGAGTTTCCCACGATACCGCCCCCAGCGAGGGATTAATACTCTGCAAAGAAGGGCACCTAGGTAACCCAGTGGCATATTAACATTACGCCATATTAGTCTAACTTTGAACATGATGCAGCACAAGTTAAAAGTATCCAATAAGCATGAAGATTTGCATATGCCATTTTTTTAATCAATAGGAATAAAGTCCCGCAGCAGCTGAAGCAAATTTTTCAAGTTGAAAATTAAGGGCCACCCTATTCTGCTACTATCTCACCTCTGTGCTTCATCATTCACCATACACTCCATCAGTTCCTGGGGCTATCCCCATTTTGACTTTCTTCATTGTTTCCACTACTTCCATCCTGCTGATCTCTTCTTTTCTCATCTCCCTCCTTCTCCCAGCCATTCCCCGGCCAGTTATACTTGCATTACTTTCATTCTCTGTGTTTAACAGTCTTCATCTGCTCTTTTTTTTGTCCCTTTTCAACTCTCAATCTACCATTTTCATCTTTCGCCCCCCTACTTATTATCACCCCGTACTCACCTCCTTCCAGAACAGTTTCTTATATTCTCTCTACTTTACACTCAAATTCCTTCCAAATTCCTCATCCATTCTCTGCTTACCATCTATTACTAATTTTTTTTCATCTCTGTCTACTTCTCTACACATCTGTCTATTCCACCTCTCAAGTTCCTCCATGCCTCTGCTTCCCATCCACTCACTAAATGCATTTTTCTTTTGCGCCACAGCATATCTCACCTCTTCATTCCACTATGCTGTTCCTTGCACCCTGTTTTGTCTTCTCTTCGCGGCACACACCAGTTCACATGCTGCACAGATCATTCTGTAAATGCCTTGCACGCACCTTCTACCTCTGCCATCTGCTCAGAATCACATGTGGTCAATCGCTCCTCCACTTCTGTCTCATATTCTGCCATTTTTCATGCCCTCAACCCTTCTACCTTCTTTGTGTGGACTGCTTTCGCCTGTACTTCTCTCCTACTCATCCAGCGCACTTGTTCCTTGACTCTTACGACCATCAGTGATGGTTAGACAGTACAAATTCCCAGCCTCTTTATCCTCTCCAATACAACACATATCTTCTCATTCCCTCATCCACACACTCATAAATAATCAATCATTCCCTGCTGTTCATTCAGCCCAGTTCACCTTTCTCACCACTCGCCATGTATACCCGTGGACCAATTTGTGCCTAAAGAGGGTATTGGCTATCATCAACCCCCTTCCTGCACATATGTCCACTACAGCACTGCCATTCTCATCCACTTCTGTAGGCACACCCCACTCACCAACTACTCCATCTGCCATCACATTCCCTACTCTTCCATTCATATCTCCAACTAAAATCACTTTCACTCCTCTCAAACAAACCTATGCATTCTTCCACATATGCTCAGAACTCTTACTTTCACTCTGCCTGCATGGTCTTGCGTTGGCGCATATACACACATATTTGCGAAGGCTTTTATGTCTACATTCAATTTTACCCAAACAATCCGTGAACTAACTGATGCATAATCTTTTATATTCTCATTCTATCTGTTGCACACAACAGTTCACACACCTTCCTTTGCTCTCTCATTTTCATCTAATCCCGCACATATACCCAATCCATACTCCCACTACCGCACTCTCGCCTCTCTGTTTGGTCTCAGTACTTGTTGAAAAAAAAAAAAAATGAAAGTAGTGACGGATAAGAAAGGTGGAAGAGGGTGAGTGGAGTTGGGGGAACAAATCCAAAGATGAATTCGCATAGATGACGTTAGAAGTTAAGGCTTAAGCAAAGAGTTTAATTTTATCAGAAGAAACACCAATGGAGCCGTATGTGTGGAGATCAGGAGGAACCGGGGAATAGGTGACAGCCAGAGAGGCACAGCATTCAGAGTCAGCGATGAGCATGAAAGAGGGATATTATACAAGACTGAAAATGAAAACAAAAATTAGCCCATTCCATAAGCCTAAGTAGCAGTGCCAGAGCTGGACTAGGTGCGAGTGTACAACATCCACAGCTGGGTGCAATGGTGTCGGCAGATGCGAGGAGACTAAGGTTACTAATCCATTTTTGCAATAGTCTGGGCTAAAATCGGCGTCTTTCAACCTTGAATGCCGAGCTGTAGCAATAGATTAACACTAGAATATGATGCTAACCACGAAGTAACGCGATGGAAAACGATGTAGAACCATAAAGTTATTATTTTCGGCCTTTGAGGTAAGTGGGATAAACTGCAAAAGGACGGAAATAACAGTATAACAAATATACTGTATGTACAGAACTAATAAACACTTTCTCGGGGCAACGGACTGTTACTAAAAAGCGGGGCTGCTTTGAGGCCGTTTGTATCGCTGATAGTTTTTGTAACCTGCCCGACTGTTAATGTGAGAAGTTAATTAGGGCCGAGGGGGGGGGACATCCAAAAGTACCTCACTACTGTGACGTAAAATGTATAGGGGTAAAGAGATACCCTCTTCTAATACCCCCTTTCTAATATTATTACTCCTTCCACTTTCAGCTTTCTCCAAAATGAGAAAAGGGAATGGCTATGACTGCGTTATTCAGTTACCACACATGAAACTGTTCCTTTTTTCAGGATACCTTCCTGGGTACCCCCAAGAACCCATTTTGATAGCCCCTGGGGGTATTGAGGCACTACTTTAAGAACACCTGCTTTAGTAGTTATATTTAGCGTGCCTCATTTTCACATTAACTGCAGTGTTACTTTACCATAGGTAATTGGTCATTTGTGAGTTCTGGGTGACAGAGACATTAAAAATAGCGACACTGATAATTTTCCTAGTATCAGGATAAATCACGTTTAAAACAGAAAACGTATCTTGTGAAAATAACTAACTGACATACTGTGTAGTATCAAACGTTAAACTTCCTATACTCTGACATACCCACAAATAAGGTAAGTACAATATCGAAGACCGTTCAGTGCGTTCACCTTTTTAGAGTGTTTGAGAAATTACCAACCGCTTAGCAAATTCACAGCTAAATCGATGCATGACATTGTTCAGCAAGTGTTTGATATTATCTCAAAGCTATTTTCACACGTACTCACCAATTTGAAATGCGATTTGCACTAATACTACAAAAATGATCATTATCGATATTTTGAACTTCCTTGTAGCCCCAACTCGCAAGGGAGTCAATTCTCGAAACGTTTCACAGTCAGTTTTGAGTCACTGTCCACTTCTGCTGAAATGATACGTATGGTTCCTTTTAACAGTTTCAGGTTATATTTGATGCATGGATCATTTTCAGACACCTCTCATATTGTTGATTCATCGTTAACTTTGAGAATAAGATACTTTTTCTACTTGGGAGGACGGATTTTTAACAATAGGCTATAACACTCATGCCACATCCAAACTTGGTTGTAAACATAGCCACTTCACTTCCTCTTTAAAAAAAAAAAAAAAGTGAACATCCCTCTGTTAATTTGAATGATCTGTTAATTTCATCCCCCAAGCCTTCAATACTCACTCTGTCACTGACCCCTCTCTTTAAACAGACACACAAGTATCTTCCCAAAGTTTGACGAATACATAGCGGAAAACTCGAACCATCTGAAACACGAACTAGTAGAGACAGGGATTTTCAATTAATTTCACCAGTTGTAAAATTTCTTCGTTTTTTTTTTTTTTTTTTTTTGCCCTGCGTGTAGTCAGGCAAAAGTTTACTGCCACACAATCATCTTTTACTTCTTCCTTTGGTACAGTTGCCTCAAGGAGTTCCTGTACCCCGTGTTTTACCTTCTGTCAAGATGTGGCACGTCGCAGTAGTGGCGTAAATATCTACGAGTGAATGGGTATTCGTGTAACAACGGATGTGAGTGGTGTGTATGTATGCCAGACGTCATAATGGCTGGCAGTATTATGTAAATAGGAGGCTACAAAGGCCGTTCATTAATAGATATTTACGCTACTCATTGCCACATCTTGACAGGAGGTAACACAGGGGGTATAGGAACTCCTTGAGGCAACAACTGTACATGTAGTAGATTTCGGCTGCATTCATATTCCTGCCTGTCTCTGACGTCTGCGAATTTTTGTAACTTGTGGACTCTCCCCCCCTCCCCCCACTCTCTATCTCTCTCTTTACATAGTTCCTCATAGTGTCCGCCCTTGTAATAACCTCTCTCTCTCTCTCTCTCTCTCTCTCTCTCTCTCTCTCTCTCTCTCTCGTTATGTCTGCCTTTGTAATAACACATGATGTCATATAACCAGCTGCACCTTTATCATTTTGACTTGATCTTTGGCGAAGAAACTCATGCATAAATTGCACTTTTTAGTCAGTGTTACACGAATGTTCTTGGATGAATATATTGGAGAAAAATGAACTGCTTATGCTTCTGGTGGCGGTACAGTATATACCTCATATTTAATTATTTCTTTTGTTTATCTCCACCAACAGTCATACTCGAGGGTGTTATCCCTTTCCCTCGACTGTTTTGCATCTAGTTCAGAGACAGATGACCATTACTTAATTGGAAGTTGCTGATTTCATTTACTAATTCTTAATTAAATTGATACATATCGAATGATCATACTTTATCCAGAAATTTCACTGTGATTAGCTTAGCCAAATTAGTATAGTAGGAGTTGAGTGATGACAGACACAGAGACTCGGGATGTAAAACGCCTCCATCGACGTCTGGCAATTTACTGATCGTAGTACAACACATCCAACTCCCTTGGCGTCTATTTTCTGACTCACTAAATCGTTGGGAGAGCTCCAAGGGGTGATCACGTGGACCATATGACAAGCATGTTACTCTGAAGTGGCAAATACTCTGACCTGTAAGCAACATATAATCTCTCAGCGACTGTATCATACAACAGCTATACATCCAGGCATATACATCATCATACATAATATGCATTACAATTGGCAACTTGTTTTGTCTGTAGGACTATTAATAAAAAATTCTACCACCATCATTTCTAACACAGATAAGGAATGAGTGTGACAGTTCAGCAAAGCACAATATTAACTAAGATGCACTTTTCTTCGCTGCATGTATCTGCAGCACGGCAGTGGCGAATACCATCTTTAGCTTCTCTCCAATGCATTTTATCTTCCTGATTAACATTATTGCCTCCACAAAGCTGCCAATAAACGGCGTTAAACCTTTGATTACCTTTTTTGTTTTTCTATGTGTCCGACCCCAGGCATAGGCTTCACAGACAGTTACCAAGGTCCAGTATTCCTCCTTCATCTATACACTTCCACATGTCACCACTTTGTCGCTAACACTCCCTGTCCTTATTAAATACATGCTAGGGCTGTCTCATACAGGACTAATGTATTGGTATTAGCAGGGTCCTCCTTCATCTATACACTTCCACATGTCACTACTTTGGCTCTAACACCCTCCGTCCAAATTGAATACATGCTAGGGCTGTCTCATACAGGACTGGTGTGTTGGTACTAGCGGGGGTACTTTTACATGTGGACGGGTCTTCTGGTAGATCAGTAATGTCTGCTTTAATGAAATTCAAATCCTTAAACTGTTCCCTGCCACAGCGGGGACTGGAACATGGGTCCATTAGGACTGCAGGCCAACTCTTTACCGATTCGGCCGCCGGTGAGCTTCACTCCTCATTGCCCCTTCAAATAATGGAATATCTGTAGAGTCGATAAAAAATGTATCGGTGCACACTGATACATTCTGGCACCAAGGCCGATGGGTGCTGGAAAATGCCCAATAATTAATCCTCACACTGGGAAACCTTTCTTCAGAAGGGTTGTTTACATCGCTTGTCCATGATATTTCCAGTCGCTGTTATCATTATAAACGCGTTATAATGATAACAGAGTAATATTCTTGCTTCCTGTCACTTGTTGGACAAGTGTCTGTGTCTGCATCAGAATTTGAAGTCTGCGGTTTGTGCCTGTTGGCAAAGACAGTGGAATGCTGCTGTTAATAATAAATAAAAAGATTTCTCAGAGAGTGGTTTTACCAAGGGTAATCCCCTCCATGCCTCAGCACCTGGAGGTGGCTGCTGCCAGACTTTTCACTGGGCACTCACAGTTAACTCATGGATTCCTGATGTGTGGTGGGACTAAGCACTATTGTGATTACCTGGTTCCCCTTACTGTCCATCACTTGCTGGTCCAGTGTCCGAGTCTGAGGGACCTGCATCACTGGTTTCATCACAGGCATAGGGAGACAGAGGATGCTCACTGTCTCTTCCATGTTTGGAGGAACCTCTGGCTACCCTGCTGATTTTTTTCTTTTTTCCTAGAGGAGACGGGCCTTCTCCACTTTTAATAGTTGACTGATTCCCTTTTAGTTTGTTTATATTTAGTCTTGGAGGTAGATACTGATTTTGCTCTAGTATGTTTGTTTTTAAGGTTTTTCAGATGCCATGTGATCAAATTGTTGTGACGTCATGTTATCACTTAATATTCATTTGCTCTTAAGACCTCACAAGCTACACTGATCAAGTCGGATATCACTGCATCCTTTCTGCGAGATACTTTTTTGACTGACTATGCCTTATCTACAACTGTATTAGCGATTGTCCAGAAAACATCCCCAAATGGTAATCATTATTATTTCACCACCAATGGCTACAAGTGTTAAATTCAGTAGTTTCACAGTTGGCAGTGTCATGGATCTGAATTCCTTTTCCTGATCCTGGTCGCAGTTTTGAGCGTTCAGCCTTCAGCTTCAACAGAGAAACATATTTTCTTTTCGTGCATGCAGCTATCTCAAAATTCTTATTCCAGACTGTCTTCTCCCAGACCCTCACTGATCTAAGTTGTTGATTAACCTTTCTTACACTTGATTTTGGAAAGATTTAAAACGAATTTGCAGTTGTGACAAAGTTGCCACCGTCATTATCATCAGACCTACTACTCAGTTTCGTTATCATTCCTTTACATCTCCCAGTCAGTTTTGTTATCATTATATCTCCCAGTCAGTTTTCTTATCATTATATCTCCCAGTCAGTTTTGTTATCATTATATCTCCCAGTCAGTTTTCTTATCATTACATCTCCCAGTCAGTTTTGTTATCATTATATCTCCCAGTCAGTTTTGTTATCATTATATCTCCCAGTCAGTTTTGTTATCATTACATCTCCCAGTCAGTTTTGTTATCATTACATCTCCCAGTCAGTTTTATTATCATTATATCTCCCAGTCAGTTTTGTTATCATTATATCTCCCAGTCAGATTTGTTATCATTTCTTTATATCTCCAGTCAGTTTCGTTATCATTCCTTTATATTCATCAATGAACATATTGACACAGTTCATTTTAAACAGGCAATCCAATGGGATGTAATACGTGCAGGAAGAAGTATAATCCGACTATATATTGAATTAATTCTTGCCCAGATATAGAAGGAATGGAATTGGATTCATCGTAATCATCACCCGGACCTCCTTTCCCCATCCTAGGTCAGGGTGAGGAGTAGCAATGTCCAGACAGCCCAGATTTCCCCAATCCAATGGGCCACAATTCCATTCGCTCACCACTGAAGCTCCCGGAATCCTGGTTCTACCTGATACGCCAAAAACATCCATCACGTTCTGTAGCTTCACATAAACGTATCCGACAGAGTCAGTCCGGACGCTGTCACGTTAAAAAGGGGAACTGGGTTCGATCATTAATATAAACAGTAAGTGAGGAAGAGAGAAACCCTTCATTGATTATGGCTGCCTTATCCCTTCACACAGGAGCCAGCCAGCACACCATCACTACCTCACATAATTACAGTGAGTTATAAATTCTCGGTATCGCCTTGCTGGGGTCTCGACATCAGCAGGTTGAATACAAAGACTGCCAGTTAAAATCTTCATTGCCCTACAGAAGTACAGTAACTGCAATGAAAACTGATGCATTACCAAGATCTTAAGTTTTGGACGCCTCTATTAAATTCATTAATTCTTTACATCAGAGCGGTTTGGGAACCAGTCTGTCTCTGATATTGATAGAATGTAGTTGTAATCAGCTGAATTTCATCAGAAATAACAGGACAGAGGAAACCCTTGATAGCCCACCCGTAATATTGTAAGGGAGTTCCATCCAGGGTAAAGCCTGGACCGAGTAAATTGTGCTAATTTCGTATTCTTATAGGGAAAACAACGGCTCTGTCTCACCTACCTTGGTGTTGCCTCCCTCCCCTTTGGGGGATGAATCCATCCTACTTAAAGTTTGGTACGTGTGAAGAATACCACTGTGCACAATGTAATGCTTCTAGGCCAAACACTAAGGTCATACATAACCTTGACCAGGCCCCGGGGGGCTGCCCTCCCCATAGGGGGTAACCCTCAAGGGTTCCACCATCTAAAATCTGGCCAGTGTGTGAGTCGCAGATTTTAGCGTTCCTAGGTTAAAAACTGGTCATGCATAATGGCTTTGGCCTCGACACTCAGCCGTCTTGCCCTTGAGGGGGGTGGCCCATAGAGGTTTCATCCTGTCTTAAACCCAGCCTAAATCAAGGTCTGTCACTATGAACGTTCTCATGAAAAAAAAAAAAAATGTGCCCAAGTTTCGACTGCGGCGCTGTGGCCCTAATCCCACCCCTCCCCTCCGGATCACAGGTCAGTGAAACTGGCCCACGGGGACGTCTACCACTGTAACAGTTCCATGTTTCTAACATACCCCCCTACAAGGCCTGGTCTCCATTCATCGAAACGGTATAGTAACTCAGGGTGTAAGTAAGTGACACGAACAAGCACGGTACTTGGCCGCCCTTGCAGTTGTGGCAAAAATTATACGATGAGAGAAATGAAGTAAACCAAAGAAATAATTAGAAAGTACAATACGGTAATATATCATAAACGTGACGTAGCAGTGTATCTGGCCAACAGTGCAGATAATGATGTTACCAAGATCACCAGTGTTTATACAAGGTGGAGGAATGTTACCCTATGGCAAAATGAAATCGTCTTACTTTATAGAAAAACTGCTCTCATTTACCCCCAACTAAAGATATAATATAGTAGACTAAGTTCATATTAAGTAACGATGATTATTATATAAAAAGAAAGTGGCTGGGAAGACATGTGGAATGAATGGAGTGGATGTCACTTCTTTGTGCAGTAGGTGACTCGATGGTTTCCAGCCCGTGTGGGAAAGAGTTTCTTACTGCAATGGTTTTCTTAATTCCCTAGTGATAAGTAAGCAAAACAGTATTTAACATAGGTTCAACATCCATGTAGCCAATACAGTAAAAACAT
>JAGKTI010028868.1:1684-12818 GCA_018397915.1 Birgus latro | reverse complement strand
GCGTGCGTACGTGCGTGCGCGCACGCGTGTGCACTTTAGATGTAATCAGCTTGCATTAAAACTTGCAATATGCAGTGAGGGATGTTATACTGAGGTCAGACAATTGCTGTCTTAGGTGTTTCTGAAATTATTATTAAAAACTGGGGGTTTCCTTCCATCCCGCAGTTTAGTTTTTAGGCACTGAGTCGATGATTCGACAGTAGACTGATATTTAGAGTCGTAGAATTAACCACAGCAGCTCCTAGACATTACTGATGCGGTTGGTGCAGAATAAGTCTGTTCTGAGTAGGAGGTTGAAAACTTAAATGCCTCAGTGAACAGGGTGTGTTGATTTGACAAAAGGTGGATTGTAATGTTGATACATGAAGTGAGTGGAATAGTTTATTGATGAGATTAGATTCTAGTATGGAGTTGGTCTTATACTGGATGAGTCAGTAGCCAATGTACTACTATTATACTCTGTTTTGTTTTGTTTTTATTGAGGCGAAGATGCACTTGACAGGTTAGTGATAAATGGCTGAATGCAACATGTCCAAAGAACATTTACTAACTCAAATTACCCCCTCATATATATGTTGTCGATTGATAATAAAGAGATCGTGAAACAATGTTGCATTCAGCCAATCATCACCAACTTGTCAAGTGCATCTTCGCCTTGATAAAAACAAAAAAACAAAACTGAGTAGTGGTCTCGTGTTTATTGATGAGGTTGGATTCTTTTTTTTTTTTTTTTTAAAGAAGGAACTAAAGGCCAGGGACGGTAAGAATGTTCCCTCCAAGGAAAATAACAAAAGATAACAGAGAGCCAAATTCAAGATCCGTTCATTTCGGTTCAAGATGCCTGGTCACACTGCGTTTGAAAGACTAGAGATCATAGGCAGCAGGAAATACAGACAGATGGAGACAGTTTCATAGCTGATCTGTTTCATACATGGAGGAGGTTAACTATTCCAATAGAGAGCTGACAGAAAATGGATGAGAGTCCAGGTGCTACACGCCTGCTGTAGTGGAGGAGGGATGCAAGCACACAATACGGAGGAGCAATGACCACTGAAGTAGTGATATAAAAGAGATAAAGATGCAATAGTTAGGCGAAGAGACAGAGGTTGAAGGAACCCAGTAAGAGGAGGAGAGGTAATAAAGACAAAAAGCATTTGACTCCATCTTACTGAGAACAGGTGTATGTAGGGAGCCTTCCCACACGTGAGAGTTGTAGTCCATACAGGGGGAGGCGGTAGCTCGATCGGTAGAGAGTTGGCTTGCAGTCCCGAGGGACCCAGGTTCGAATCCTCGCTGGTGCAGGGAACACTTTAAGAATTTGAATTTCATTAAATCAGGCTTTACTGATCTACCAGGAGACCCGCCGACATGTCGTAAAAATGACCCCGCTAATACCAATACACCAGTCCTGTATGAGACAGCCCTAGCATGTATTCAATATGGACGGTGGGTGTTAAGCGCCGAAGTGGTGACATGTCGATTGTAGGAGGACGACTGGGCCTTGATAGCAGGCTGTGAAGCCTATGCCCAGAGTCGGACACATAACAAAAATAAATAAATAAAAAAAAAATAAAACCCGCGAATAAAGTAAAAAACTATGTAGAGGACAAGAAGGCACGCAGATGGCTTAGCACATCCAATCTCTTGGAAGCATATTTTAAAAGAGAGCTAACTATGAACTTACCAAGATCAGTCCTGCGAGAATGGAACCACAAATATGTTTAAAGATTAGAGAATACTCCTGTGGAAGATTTTGTCGAGTTGACAGATGTAAAAACTGAGTTTTTGATGCATTAAAAACAACATTGCTCTTACTCCAATCAAAGATATGAGCCAAGTCGGACACTACATGTGCCACTCATCCTTTGTTGCAATAACTGCTGAGATGAACGCTGCAGGAAACAACTAGAAAGATGAATGGTGGAGTCATCATTGCATGAGTGGTTAGGGTTAGATGTACAGCTTAGGTCACTGATGAACAGAAGAAAGAGATTTCATGATAGACAGAGCCCTGAGGAACACCAATATTGATAGCTCTAGAAGAAAAACGGTTTCCGTCTACAACAGCAACTATAGAATGACCAGAAAGGAAGCTAGAGATGTAGGCGGAGACTGAAGAATAGAAACCGTAAGAAGGAAGTTTGGAAATTAAAGATTATTGCCAGATGTGATCAAAAGCCTTTGAGGAGTCAAGTGCAATGGTAAAATTTTCTCCAAAGTCCCCAAAGGAAGATGACCAGGAGTCGAATAGGTATGTGAGGAAATCGTCAGTGGAGCGTCCCTGGCAGAACCCATACTGACAGTCTGAAAGAAGGTTGTGATAGGAAAGACGCTTTAAAATGTTGTTTAGAACTGACTCAAAAACATTTGAAAAATAGGATGTTAAAGCAGTTGGGTGATAATTAGAGAGATGGGAATGGTCACCCATCTTTGGGACAGGCTGAATGACAGCAAACTGTTGTTCCTTCTGCTGTTTCTCCCTCTGACTTCCTCATGGCTGATATTAAAATTTCTTCAGCTGACGTATTTTCTACCATCACTGGCCTCAATACTAACGGCATATGGGCCTGATGGGGTCCCTCCTGTTGTCCTCAAGAACTGTGCTTCTGTGCATACACCCTGCCTAGGTAAATTCTTTTGCCTTCGTCTATCAACTTGTACCTTTCCTTCTTGCTGGAAGCTTGCTCTCATTCAGCCATTTCCAAAGAAGGGTGACCATTCCCAACCCTCAAACTATTCCCCAATTCCTTTAACCCCTTAACCGCGGGTCGTCACTTTCGTGATGGTCTGGTGCAATGGATCATACCGCGGGGCATAACTTGAGTGACTCTGTGTTATTTTTAGTTCCCCCGGGCTTTCATGTGGTGACTTGTATCATCTATCAGCACTGCCAATGTCCAACAATAGTCAGAGCTGCTAATGTCATCAGTACTCCCATCCATTGTTGACAATTTAGCCATTTCCCCCCATTCTAGCCTCCCCTCCCTACTTCCCCTCCATTAGCCTCTCGTGTCGTTTGCTCAGCAGTTCTGCACTAAGTAAATATTCACAGGATTTTTCCACTTTTCATCCATTGAAATGAGACGTATGTCCTATTCTTATACAAAATAATATAAATATATATATATATATATAATAAGGTAATTGATAGTGCCATACACCTGGAATTGGCAAATTATCACTTGGCAACATCCAACCTGTACTCGTTCGCTAATTTTCCCTGCCTTTATTTCCCGTGAAATATGCCGTATGAGCTACTCTCGTAATATAAATGTATATAAGAAAGGAAGGGAGAAGCCTGAGTGATATTTATATTCACCTGGAACTACCTAATTTATTGTGTATTGTCTAGATTTCCTACGACTTATTTCTTAGCATATATGAGGGCTGTTCAGAAAGTATCCGACCTTTGGCCGGGAAAAATGGAATTATTCACCTGGCAGTCTGAAGCCCTAATCCCTGTCAAAGTAGTCTTCTTGGGACTGTACACATTTCTCCCAGCAGTCCTGCCATTATTGGAAGCATTTCTGGAATGCATTTTTGGGAATGGAGTACAGCTGGGTTGTCGCATTCCAAATTATGTCTTCTCGTTACTCAAATCGGGTCCCTTTCAGGAGCATTGTCATCTTGGGGAACATCCAAAAATCACAAGGAGCTATGTAGGGAGATACAGGAGTGTTGTGTTTGGCCAAGAAAGTTTTAATTAGATGTGAGGAATGAGCGGCGCAAGACACCTGACCTGTGGGCAGCGGCTGCATCATGACACTGCACCAACTCATTCGTTGCATCTGATTCAGACTTTCTTGGCCAAACACAACACCCCTGTGGTTCGTCAGGCTCCCTACTCTCCCGACATGGTTCCTTGTGGTTTCTGGCTGTTCCCCAAGCTGAAAATGCTGCTGAAAGGGACCCGATTTGAGTAATAAGAAGACATAATTTGGAATGCGACGACCCAGCTGTACTCCATTCCCAAAAATGCATTCCAGAAATCCTTCCAAAAATGGCAGGGCTGCTGGGAGAAGTGTGTGCAGTCCCAAGGAGACTACTTTGACAGGGATTAGGGTTTCAAACTGCCAGGTGAATAATTCTATTTTTCCCGGCCAAAGGTCGGATACTTTTTGAACAGCCCTCGTATATTAGGAGCTGACATTTTCAACTCTTGGCTACCGAGATACAGTCAATTCACTCAGTTCTCTCTCGTCCTTTGGGGTGAAATGGCGGTCTTCCATTTCTGCCACTTTTGCACCTATTATAAAAGGCCCTGTGGCCTCTACCCCTACTAAACATCGTGTGGGAAGCGGTAAAAGAGTGTAGATATATATAAGTGTAATAAATACTAGAAATAATAAAGTGTGAGTGTGTATATGAGTAAGAAATGACAGAATACCAGCAGCAAATTAGCGCGAGTGGGAGGCTCGTACGCGCTCGTATTTTACATTGCTTTCAGTTTTTTTTTTTCAGTATGGATTCCAAACTACTTGGGAATCACTGAATAGTGTTTCTAGTGATAATATCTGGCAGTGGTATTCAGATTAGGGGATGTCGGGAAGTGTAAAGTGGAGACTTAGTTACCCAAATTCAGAAGTCTCCACAAGTCCTATGGTAGTCGGCGAGTGCTAAAAACACATCCCAGGAGAAAGCTGAAGGTATGTGCCATATGCATATATAATTATAATAATCTAGGACTAATAACTGATTTTTGGCAAATGTTTTAAAAAAGTCAGTTGGAGCGTGAATTTCCCCGCGGGAATGGCACGGCGCGCCTACGACAACCCCGCCGTGTAGGTGTTAACCCAAGGAATCCCTTCGACGTATGGGTACGTCGTAACATTTTGTCACAGCTACACCCATCGACGTACGGGTACATCTCGCAATTGCAAGGGTCATAATTTGCACAATTTTCAAGTTTCATGGGTGATTTTTGGTAGGAATATGTGCGAGACCTTCCTCTACCTGCTATCAAGCGGGGATACTGCCTGGCCCCACCTAACCTCCCTCCCCACTCCCCCCCACACTGGGCAATTCACCTGTTAGCAGTAACCTGGCCAGTAAAGGTATGTTGCCCCACGGTCTCTCAAATGACGAAATTCACGGTGAAAGTGATTCCTGAGGTGGAGGAAAAAGAAGTAAAGAAGCTAGAGGAAGAAACAAACAGAAGCGATGAGGTGGTAATGTCATAAAGGAAGGTGCCATATGTGGATGTGTTTGGTGACTGAACAGTGCTTCTATTGCCTATATAAATCTGTGAAAACCAATATAGTCTTGTACTACACATAAATTCATACCAAATACATAAATAAATACGTAATTTAAAGTGCCTTTAATTAGTTAACCCTTCCATAGCTTGTTTTCTTTAGCCAGGTACCCTGAAAAAGAGGGAAAACGTGAGGCTGACTCATCACCTGTAGCACCATTTATAGCCTCAGGAAGGCGATTTCTCTATGAATTTTCGATGTTTCTCACCAAAAGTGAAGGTTTGAGCCAAAAAAATAATAATTCGGGAAATGCTCGGGACTGGGGGGTATCGGAGGTTGGAAATCGGTCGGGACGTGACGAGTTAACATCCTGTCTCTCAAAACTTTTCGAGTGTATTCTTAAGAGAATAATTTCAAAACATCTTTCCTATCATAACCTTCTTTCTGATCATCAGTATGGGTTCCGTAAGGAACACCCCACTGGAGATCTCACTTACCTTTCAGTCTTCTAGTCATCCTCCTGTAGGGACTTTGGGGAAAGCTTTGCCATTGTACCTGACATCTCAAACGCTTTCGATCGATCATCATTAACAGCCCCGTCCCCCCGACGTACAATACACGTTACAACTTTTTTTCATGCTGAGACACACCGATGTGCATCGTACATCAGTCAATTGCGAGGCCCATCGTTTGCCTATTTTTCAAGATTCGTGGGTGATTTTTGGTAGGCTTATGTGGGAGACCTTCCTCAACCCCCAGCCAGGTAGCAACACTGCCTGACCATGTTCAACACCCCCCCCTCGGGGGGTGAGCCATTCTCTCCAACTCACCTGTTAACAGTGACCTGGCCAGTAAAGACACGTAGCACTACAGTCTCTCTGACGACGAAATTCAAGGCAAAAGTGATTCCTGATGTGGAAGACAGTGTTATGTGGTACCAGAGTTAGTAATGAACAGAAGTAGTGAAGATAGGGAACAACACTTATATCACCTATATTATTGTGTGAAAATCAATATACTCTTGTACTACATATAAATTCGTACCAAATAAATAAATATCTATGAGGCTGTATGGTTATGGTTAAGTTTCCCTCGCACAGGGAGCGTTTTTTTATGGAGCGTGACGTAATAAAAAAAACAGTAGCCAAGGGAGGGATCTCTCACGGGTCTAAGATATTTTTCACTTCAGGTGAGCGCTTTCTCCCTGAATTTTTGACGTTTCTCACCAAAAGCAGACGTTTGAGCCAAAAAAAGACAAGTTGAAAATCGGTCGGGTTCTGGGGGTGGGTTGGGTAAAAATACGGTCAGGACGGGGCGGGTTAAACATACTTAGGGTTTCATTATCTCTGGACTTATCTTGGAAAGATCATATTACATCTCTTGTAAAATCTGCTTTCAAGAGATTAGATGTGCTAAGCCAACTGTGTACCTTATTTACCCCTGCAAAGTTGTTGAATTTATACACGGGTTTTATTCGCCCCTGTGTAGAGCACAACTCTCATGTGTGGGGAGGCTCCCCACATACAGCCCTTCTCAGTAGGGTTGAGTTAAATTCTTTCATCTCATCAACTCTTCTCCTCTTATTGGCTCCCTTCAAACTCTGTCTCTTCGCCACACTGTTGCATCTTTATCTCTTTTCTATCGCTACTTCAGTGGTCACTGCTCCTCTGAATTGTCTGCTTGCATCCCTCCACTTCTATGATGGATGCGTAGCACCCGTCTAGCAACAAACTTTCATCCATTTTATGTCCAACTCTCTAATGCAAGAATTAACCGTTACCTCCAGTCCTTCATTTATGCAACAGGTCATCTCTGGAACTACTTCCCTCTGTGTGTATTTCCTTCTTCCTATGATCTCTAGTCTTTCAAGCGCAGTGTGTCCAGGCATCTCAAAATGAACGGATCTTGAATTTGGCTCTCTTTCCTAGTGTTTTTGCTTTTTTCTTGGAAGAAACGGTTTGCGGACTCGTGGCCTTTAGTTCCTTCTTCCTTGCATAAAGAAAAAAAAAAGCTTGCAGCAGGAAGGAAAAGTACAGGAAGGAAAGTTACAAAGGTAGAGACAAAGGTGATAGAGTTTATCTAAGCAGGGTATAAGCACAGAAGCACAGTTCTTGAGGACAACAGGAGGGACCCCATCAGCCCCATATCCCTTGTTAGAATTGAGGCCATTGAGGCCAAAAAATACATAGTTGAAGAAAGTATAATGTCAGCCATGAGGAAGTCAAGGGGTGGGAGGGGGGGGAAGTGATAGAGGAACAGCACCCGAATCGTGTAAGGTGGAACTGGAGGAGAAAGTCTGGGCAAAGAGTTCTGCTTTTTTAACAGAAGAAATAGCTACAGAGCCATCAGAGTGGAAAAAAGGAGGGTAGGATGGGGCTGGTGTCATGCTGGATGAGTCATTAGCGAAAGTAGTTCTTTAGTGGTCTCGTGTTAGTGTCATAATATCTAGTGCATTGGTTATTCCTAATCTCATGATTAATGTTTAGTAACTGGGTGTTCAGTATTCAGTGTCGTGGGTTGCATCATATGGAGTGATCTAACATTGCAATAACTTGTCTTCTTTCGACACTTAACCCAAAACACCACCCTAGTTATGTTATTTCTAAAGGTGTGGTAACCATATAACCAAATTTTGGTCCCTTGTAGTTTAGTGGGTAATAACGGCGCTCCAACCGGATTGATCAGGTGAAGGTTTACATCCAACGGGTGGTTGGGGTTTATTGCTCGTGTAATGCCACTCAGGGATGAGTGAGGTTGGTCACTCTCATCTTAACCCTAAGCGTCACGACGACGTATGGGTACATCACAACGTTTTGTCAAAGTGACACCCGACGATGTACCCATATGTTATGCAATTGCAAGGTTAGCCATTTGCCCATTTTTCAAGTTTCACGGGTGATTTTTGGTATGCACATGTGGGAGACCTTCCTCTACCCACTGTCAAGCGGGGATACTGCCTGGCCCCATCTGACCCCCCCTCTCCACCACACGCCATTTTCTTGGCAATTTACCTGTTAGCAATGACCTTCCCAGTAAAGACATGTCGCGCTACAGTCTCTCCAATGACAAAATTCACGTTGACGTGGATTTCAAAGGAATAAACAAGCTAGAAGAAGAAACAAACAGAAGTGATGAGGTGGTAATGTCGTAAAGGAAGGTGCCATATGTTAATGTGTTTGGTGAGTGAACAACGCTTATATCGTCTATATTATTGTGTAAAATCCAATATAATCTTGTACTACATATAATTTCGTACCAAAATAAATTAATAAATACATAATTTAAAGTGGCTTGAATTATTACCCCTCCCATAGTTCGTTTTCTTGGAAGTCAGGCACCCTCAGATAGAATGAAAAGGTAAGGGTGACTGTCACCTGTAACAACATTTATAAGCTCAGGAGGGCGATTTTTCCATGAATTTTCGATGTTTCTCACTGAAAGCGGAGGTTTGAGCCAAAAAAAAAAAAAATCCGAAATTGGTCGGGATTGAGGGGGGTCAGAGGTGGACAATCGGTTGGAATGTGACGGGTTAAATGTCAGGACCAACTCGCCTAGCCCCGGGCTCCTACTCTTCTCATGGGACAACGTAAGATTGGATGATGAATGAATGATACTGACTTTTAGTGTCGCTTGGCATAATAGTAACCCATCCTCCTGTGACATCCTAACCCACTAACATTACCCTAACAATATTTCGTTAAAGGTGTTGATTTATAGAGTGGTTTGGTATCTCAATATTTGGCTAAGCTGTAAAGTGAATGAATTTGTGGCATTGTAGTTGTTTATGCATACTGTAGTGGATGCATAAATACATTAACCCATTACGAGTGCTAACTCCAGTCTGTAATTTTGTTGTAGGGTGTTGGTTTTTGGAGTGAAATGATGTTTTGAAATTTAGATGACCAGTATGCAGCGGATATAGAGGTTAAAGTAGCAGTTTATAGCTACAGTATGAGAATACTAGTGAAGTAACCCTTTTCCTACCACTAACACCAGCCCGTAATGTTCCTGCAGGTTGGCGGTAGTCCCGCGAGTCAGGAGTCTGGCACCTATGTACGTCGTCCACACATCCAGCCTCTCCACTCGGTCGACCTGCCCCAAGCCACATCCACTAACCACAAGTACTACAAAATCCAAATCACCTGTACGCGATTGAACAATGAGAGTTTTGTTTAATGTTTTTGCTGCAATTAAACCATTATGTTTAGGTTTGGAAAGGCACTTCGTTTTGAAGAGATTAAGGCGAGCTGTATGTAACTGCACCACATGGAAAAGCTTATTCCAGGTTGAATAAAATCATCTAGAGACAACAACACCCACGTATGAATAACATCCTCTGACTCAACGGGATAAAGATCTATTTAGAATGGGGTCATGTATATCTGTTGCACTGCGGTCAAAAGTGATACTCTGACGGTTGTGTGTGAGGCTGGCATTGCTGTGACAGTCAGTAGTAATACTTTGACGGTGCAATTTTTTGTCCCAGTGTTGCTGCGCTGCGGTCAAATGTCATGCTCTGAAGGTTAAATGTGATACTCTGACGGTTGTGTGATGTTGCGTAGATTATATGTAATGCTCAGATGGCCATATTTACGGCCATATGCATTTCTGTGATGGTCAAATATAATGGTCTGACAGCCAAATAAATCGTCTGACGGCCATATGTTTTCATTGTTGGTCATAAGAATTCTGTGTATATCAAATGCAATGCTGAGATAGTCAAATATACGGTAATTATGTGTAGGTGAAATGTAATGCTATGATGACTATATGTTTTTATAGTTTTTTTTTTTTTATTTTATGACGGTGATGACTATTAAACTTATCTGAAGTATATTTTTTTTTTTTTTTTATTCTACGACGGTCATATACAGTATAATGGTGTGACGGTCACGAGTACAGCCGTAACGTGTACTCGTATTTATTTACGGAAGAAAGTGATGGGGTGACTGTCAAAGCTAATGGTGTGACGATTAGCCGCAACCTACAGTCATATATAATTCAGGTAAGGTCAAGTGTGCGGTCATATATAATCCTTTGACGTAAAGGTGTACAGACAAAAATAATCATGTGATTGTCAAGTGTACGGTCAGGCGGAATCCTGGGACGGCCAAAAGTAAGGTCAAATGGAGTTTTGTGACGGTAAAATGTACAGTCAAATGACGGTCACGTGTTCGGTGAGATTAAATCCTGTGACGATCAAGTGTAATTGTGAACTAGGAGGGAAGCCAGTTGAAGTGATGCAAATTTCGGTGGCCTCTGCTAACTTTGGGTGAACCAGATCAATCAGACATGTCATGCAAAGTTATGATTCTGAGGACCAAATATAAATACAACTATACCTAACTACACACCTAAAGTTCCGTGTGTAAGGCCGGACCATCGTAAAAGTTATGTAATGCTTTGGTTTATAAGGCCATATTGGTCTGCTTTGTAACTCCAGTTTGAAACCTTAGGGTAAAATAAAGTAACTATGTTGTAAAACATGTTGTGTGATAAGGAAAGTTGTAGCAACTTGTACCGCAGCTATTATTATTATTAATATTATTATTATTATTATTACTATTATTATTATTATTACTATTATTATTATTAATTATTAATCCTGTATTATTATTATTATTATTATTACTACTACTACTATTATTTTTATTATTGATTATTAATTCTGTATTATTATTATTATCATTATTATTATTACTATTACTATTATTATGAGACAGTTTTGTACATACATTAATTAGTCATCAGACAGCTCAGTGCCATACTAAAGATGCACTAACCTCCCTTTATACTACACTCTTCAGTCCACATTCCTCTCTTTCAAGCCCTCACCCTCTTCTAGCTCTGTCTTGACTCTGACACTATCTGCTTTTAAACTCCATTCCTCACTTACAACCACCTCTCTCCTTTGTGCCATCCCCCCCCCCCTCCCCACC
>JAGKTI010028867.1:0-12818 GCA_018397915.1 Birgus latro | reverse complement strand
TTCATCTGTATATGGATGGGGTTATAAAAGAGATACAAGGTCGGGCAGTGGATGTTGGAGTGGCCCTAGTGAGAGAGGGCAGTGTGTGGAAACTCCCTGTGCTGTTGTTTGCAGATGATACTGTGTTGTTGAGTGAAGACGAAGGGGAGCTGCAAGGCTTGGTAGATGAGTTTGGGAGAGTGTGTAAGAAACGGAATCTAAAGGTGAATGTGGGGAAGAGTAAAGTGATGGTCTTTGAGAGAAATGAAGCCAGTGAGTGTACAGTGAGATTGGATGGGAAGGATATGGAGAATGTGAGTGAATTTAAGTACCTGGGCAGTGTGATGAGTAAGGATGGTAGTCTGGAGGGTGAAGTGCTCGAAAGGGTGCAGCAGGGAAGGAAGGTTGCTGGTTCGTTGAAAGCAGTGATAAGAAACAGGGAGGTGAGCATGGAAGTGAAAAAGTTGTTACATGACAGTATTGTGATACCAACTCTGACATATGGAAGTGAAGCCTGGACCCTGTTGGAAGGACAGAAGTCAAGAGTGAGAGCAGTGGAAATGAGTTATTTGAGAGGAGCATGTGGAGTCACTTGGAGAGACAGACTAACAAATGAGGAAGTGAAGGAGCGTTGTGGTGTGGTTGAGGATGTGATGGGAAGCGTTAGGAGAAACACGTTAAGGTGGTTTGAAAATGTGGAGAGGATGGAGAGTGAAAGATTGACGAGGAGAGTGTATGTGAGTAAGGTGGAGGGGGCGAGAGGGAGGGGGAGGCCGAGGATGAGATGGAGGGATGGAGTGGAGGGGTATATGAGAGAGGGGGATGTGAGTTGGGAGCGTGGTAGTGAAATAGCAGGGGACAGAGTGACATGGAGGCGATTTGTTTGTGGCCACCCCGTTCGGGATTGAGGCGTCTGGCAATAGATAGATAGATAGATCTTTTTCGTATTTCCTTTCCTCTTCTCTCCGCACCCTTACATATTCATTTCTTACCTGCTTGTACTCCTCCCAAGCCCTTTCACTATACCTTCTCACTTTATTCCATGCTTTGCCTCTTGTGCCATCCAACATTGTTGTTGAACCATTCTTTCTTCCTTTCCATAGCTACAGAAAATTTTGGGACATACTTAGTAATTCCTGTTTTATATACTTCTATAAAAAACTCATTTCACTCTAGTCTACATTTTGGAAAAAGTTCCTCAGGGAAGCAAAGTTGGCCTTCCCATAATTGTATCTATTTTCTCTGTGTTTTTCATCTCTCTCTCCTTCCCTTACTCCCACTACTTACATCTCAATTACCAGATGATCACTTTTACCAAAGGGGCATTGGTAGGTTAGGTTTCTCACATCATTTGGGTCCTTTGTGAATACTAGGTCGAGCCTGGATGGTTCATCATCACCCCTAATCCTTGTATTTTCTTTAATCAATTGGGTTAACATGTTTTCCATCACCAATTCCATTAATTTATTTCACCATGATTCCTCATTGTTCCCAGCATCCATACTTTCCAAATTAACTTCTCTACAGTTAAAATCTCCCATTAATATTATTCTATTTCTTCGTTCAATTAACACATTTAGCCTAATACTGGATTCCCGTATTAACTGTTTGTAATCCTCCTTCGTCCATGCCCTAGTTTTGGGGGGCATATAAAATACTAGTACATCTATTTTTCTCCATAACTGTCCTCTTTCAATTCCCCAAAGTTCAGCCATGGTATTTTCAATTTCTATATTCTTTGCTCTTAGCTCATTACGGGTTAATATCATTATACCTCCCCCAAACGTACCTTCTCTGTCCTTCCTCCAAATCTTATAATTGTTCCATCCAAATAATTGTGTATCGACATCTCGGGGCAATTTAGTCTCTACCAAGCAAACAATTTCAGGTTTATTTTCATTTAAATAATCTCCAATTTCCCCTTTCTTAGATATTAACTCATCTACATTACTGTACATGATACTCAGATTTACTGCACTGTTTTTATCTTTACTCGTTCTTCTCTTTTTCATATTCCTATCCTTCCCCTTTGTTTTCTTCACTTCTAGTTCCTCACATACCACTTCCTTGCTTTCATATCCATCACTCTCCAAAAAAAAGTTTTTCGTTCTTCCTCTGTCCTCTTGTCATTTTTTTTCTTGTTCCTTCAAAGATTTTAAAACTTCTCTTTCTTCTTCACTCAGATCCTTCCTTACTATAATATTTTCCATTCCTGCCTCTTGACTTAGTTTCCAGGTCACTTTAAGTATATCAGTCCTGAGGGCTGATGAAACGGGAGCTCCAGCTCTCCCTGTCATCAGCTTTTCATCCTCCTTGGGAGTACTGCCCTGCTCGACTGGTGCTACAGTCTCCTCTCCCTCGTAACTCTCTCTCTCTCTAACTATGATATATTACCTTATGCACTGCTGTAAAAACATACATTTATTATACAATTTACTCGTAACTCTCACTCTCTCTCCGAGAGAGAAGGGAGGGATTGGAGAATGATTGAAAGAAAGAGGGACCGATGTTATACCTTATCTCATCATTCAAAGAGACGCTCTCTGCCATTCCTGTATTTATTCTCTCTCTCTCTAACTATGATAAATTACCTTATGCACTGCTGAAAAAGCATACATTCATTATACAACTTACTCATAACTCTCTCTCTCTCATGTGTGTGTGCGCACGCAGATCCCCTAGTGCCTGGTGTGGGGTTGGTGGCATCACGGGAGGAAAATTTATGTGAGCGCTCTTGCTCCATGATGTCCGCGCGCGCATATTCTGAGCGTATATTTGGCAGTGCGTGGGTGGTATTGAAAGTTGTCACCTGCCACTATTTCCCATACAAAGTTCAGCCACCTACTCCTAATGGTGCAGTTTTGGTACACCTTTGAAAATCACATTCATTTGAGGTCTATCGCTTTTGACTCTTTATAAGTCCCAAATGAGGCCCATTGCTATCAACAGGTTAACTAAATCCATCACACATGTTTCACTGTCAAATCCTGTAAATTCAGGTCCCTCAAAGTTTACACTGTTGGCCATGTTTTGTGGCTGGGTACAGTACTAACAGCAGTTATCGAGGTTCCTACGAACATTCATGTATACACAAATATTTGCTGACAATGACTGTTTACATTTTTGGTAGACTATATTAACAGACAATACTTTAAACTTCAGAGAAGACTACAGGAGACAGGAAAAACATAATTCCTGAAAACCACTTAAGGTTTGCAGAGGTGGCTGAGACACATCTATTCGCTCTGGCTCCATTGTGTGTGTGTGTGTGTGTGTGTGTGTGTGTTCAAAATAATCAGTAAGTCCAATGCATGAGGGCTGGGATGGCCTTTGTTAAAAGGTTTTGTTTTACCATCAATGTTAAAATGCGTTAATTTCTTGCTGCAGCGTGTTGATTAGTTTTTATATCTCCTGATGTTTTATGATTGTGTAATAGTAGTGTGACCGAGTAGGTATGAGATTGGCTTGAGACATAACAGCCAGTTAAGAATTACGGGGTGGGTGGGAGGGGTGGGGGGGGTGGAGTTGGGAGCTATGGAGGCAGGTGGAGCTTGTTTCATACCCCCTCCCCTCTTCCCTGGGTATACAGGGGCAGGAAGGTGGCACCCCTCAGCAGAAATTAGTGCTTGTGAGTATACTGTATCAAATTTAAATTCCATTTTATGCTTGAATAATACTGTATAATATTTTACTCATGGATAATATTGTAAGAAAGTTTTCAGGATAGAGGATTGAGACGGATAGCTTAGGGTGGCGACATATTATCTGGCTCAACGATGAATGGATAGCCGATTGGGGGGTACTGATGTAATATCTGGTACTTCTGCAATTAAACCAGATAACTGTGAGAGGAAAATTAAAAGTGCTGTAACAGCAGAATGTTGTATGAATCCTTCAATCCAAGGACATCTTTTCTACATCAAAATGTTATGAGTCCTTCAATCCAAGGACGTCTTTTCTACTGCAGTTTTCTGGCATTAGCAAGAATAAGCTATGGGAATCCTTGGGCTGAAGGGGTTAATGATTCCTTACTGGCTGAAGAGGTTAATGATTCCCTATTGGCTGAAGGGATTAATGATTCCAGGTATGAAAACAAATACTGTACCTTCAATTTTTGAGTCTGTAGTATTGACAGTGACCTTGCCCATGAGGTATTCATTTTCTGGGCGATCATGTGAGACACTGTAGCCATCTACTCCCAATGTTGCATCCCAGGACAGAGTGACAGAGGTAGATGACGTGGCCTCAACCTGCACCTGAAGCTTTGTGTCCACCGTAGCCAGTTGGAATCTAACCTTTTCACTTGGGCCACTGGTGAACACTTCATTGGATGCTGTCACCTGAAGTGGGTCAACTGAATAAGTAATTGGTAGCTACATTATAGGTTACCTAGTAAGTGAAGGTATTGTATATTTTAACTCCTATGCTGCATCATACCTGTCAGAAGGGATATCTGTGGCTTCAGATGTAAGCATGTTCTTTGGGAATCTCAGCTTCAAGAGGAATAAAATCACCAAGGTCATCATGAACATCTTAATTTCTTCCTGCCAGATGTTTTGACATACATTTTATGACACCTACATTAGTTAAAACCTAAAAGAAAAAAAATACATAAAATTAATTAAAAAATATATACAAATAAAATTAAAATTTAAAAAAAAGAAGAAAGGTGAATGTAGGGAAGAGTAAAGTTATGGTCTCTGAGATAACTGAAGTCACTGAATATACAGTGAGACTAGATGATGAGGAAATAGAAAATGTGAGTGCATTTAAGTACTTGGGTGGTGTGTTTGAAATTTGGAGGATGAATGCTTGAAAGGGTACAACAAGGAAGAAGGGGTGCTGGTTCTTTGAAAGCAATGATAAGAAATAGGGATGTGAGCATGGAAGTAAAAATAAAGTTGCCGCATGATAGTACCACGATACCAATTCTAATGTATGGAAGACAAGCCTGGACCTTATTGAACTGAAACGACACAAGTCAAGAGTACATTTAAGTACTTGGGTAGTGTGTTGGAAGTTTGGAGGATGAATGCTTGAAAGGGTACAACTAGGAAGAAGAGTTGCTGGTTCTTTGAAAGCAGTGATAGAAATAGAGATGTGTGCATGGAAATTTAAAAAGTCGCCGCATGATAGTACTGTATTGCGATACCAATTCTAACGTATGGAAGCGAAGCTTGGACCTTATTGCATGGACACAAGTCAAGAATGAGGGAAGTGGAAATGGCACATCTGAGAGGAGTATGTGGAGCTACATGGAGAGACAGACTTACAAATGATGAAGTGAAGGAGCATTGTGGCGTGGATGTGGATGTGACAGAAAGCGTTAGAAGAAATACATTAAGGTGGTCTGGCCATGTGGAGAGGATGAAGAACAAGAGACTAATGAGGAGAGTGTATGTGAGTGAGGGGGAGGGGGGGAGGCCATGGATGAGATGGCGGGATGGAGCGGAGAGGTATATAAGGGAGGGGAGTGTGAGCTGGGGGGGAGGGGAGTGAAATGGCAGGGGACAGGGCAACATGGAGGTGATTTGTTTGTGGCCACCTGTTGTAGGATTGAGGTGTCTGGCAACAAACAGACAGACAGACAGACAGAAAGGCTCCACATGTTACCTATACTAAGTACAAGGGGACTGCTGAATCAATGTAATAAAGAGTGGGCCTGAGAGGACTTTCATTTACATAAGGACTCTAAAACCTGCTCTTAATCACACTGATTTAGTAGTCTCCTTATACTGTACTTAGCACAGGGATCATATGGTGCCTTTCCTAAAATCTGAGTGTATTTACCTAACTGTATTTACCTAATTGTGATATACAGGAAATGAGCTACGCTCGTGGGGTCCCGTCTCTGTTTCTCAATAAGTCAAATTTTGCCTTAAACTCATTTAAGTTTTTAGACCGGACGATCTCTTTGTCCAGGCTATTCCACAGGTCTATACATCTATACGGAAAACTAAATTTCTGATGTCCTTCGAGCAGCTTGGCTTCTTTAGTTTCATTCCGTGTCCTCTTGTTGCTCTCTCATCCCACACAAACAGATTTTCTCTGTCAATTTTATCTACTCCTATCATAGTCCTGAACACTGCAATCATGTCACCCCTCTTTCTCCTTTCCTCTAAGGAGGGCAAATCCAGCCTTTCCAGCCTCTCCCTGTATGGCAAATCTGCCAGACTAGGGACCATCTTGGTTGCTGTTCTTTGTATTCTCTCAATCTTGGTTATATCTTTCTTTTTGTGTGGGGACCACACTACTGCTGCATATTCTAACCTGGGCCGAATCATGGCCACTATCAATTTTTTCATCATCTCCTCATCCATGTAATGAAATGCCACTCTTATATTGGTCAAGCGTTTATATGTCTCTCTCACTATCTTATTTATGTGCTTTTCAGGTGACAAACTGTCCTGGACCAGCATTCCCAAATCTTTCTCTTCTCTCGCTTTTCTAATTGGTTCATTACCCATCAAATAATTCAATGATGGCCTCTTGGTACTTTTACCCATTTCCAATATTTTACATTTTTTTGCGTTGAATTTCATTTCCCACATCCGGCTCCAATCATATATCCTATCCAGATCCTCCTGTAGCATTTTACAGTCCTCTTCAACCTCTACCTTTCTCAAGATCTTTGCATCATCAGCAAACAGGCTTGCGTAGCTGTTCACTCCATCTACCATATCATTTACATAAATCAAGAACATTACTGGTGCCAACACCGAGCCCTGTGGGACACCACTTGTTACTTCCCTCCATCCAGATGTCCTGTCCTTTATTACTGTCCTCATTTGTCTGTCACTCAGAAAGTCTCTCATCCATTCCAGGAGGCTTCCCTTAAGTCCTCCTATATGCTCTAATTTCCATAATAGTCTCTTGTGGGGTACTTTGTCGAAGGCCTTCTCCAGATCTAAGTACACACAATCCACCCAACCGTCTCTCTCCTGTAGCATGTCAATCGCCCTTGAGTAGAAGCTCAACAAGTTGGAAACACATGACATTCCACTTCTGAATCCAAACTGACTTTCAGTCAAAATATTCATCTCTTCCAGATATTTTATCCATCTATCTTTCAGGATTCTCTCACACAATTTCGCAACCATACTGGTTAGGGACACTGGTCTATAATTCAGGGGTTCTTCCTTGTTTCCTTCCTTATAGATTGGCACCACATTTGCCCTCTTCCATTCCCGAGGCACTTTCCCCTCTTCCAAGGAGCACACAATTAAATTGTGAATCTTATCCGCCAGTTGTTCTCTGCATTCCTTCAGTACCCAATTAGAGATTCCATCTGGTCCTGGGGCCTTCCTTACATCTTGAGCTCCCAGTAATTTATACACTTCCTGCACTTCCACTTTTATATCTTTTATCACTACATTTCTTATCATTCCCTCTCCTTCCACAAACTCCCTTTCCTTAGTGAAAACCGACTGGAAACATTTGTTCATTACTTCAGCTTGCATTACTGCATCCTTGTAGACCTCTCCTTCTACTTTCAGTTTGGTGATTCCTTCCCTTTGCTTCAATTTGCCATTAACAAATCTATAAAACAATTTGGGTTCATCCTTACATTTGTCAATTATACCTTTTTCAAAGTTCCTTTCTTCCTCTCTACGTATTCTTGTATATTCATTTCTAGTTCTTTTATATTCTTCCTTTTTCCTGATATTACTTCTCTTTTTCCATTTGTTCCATGCCATGTCCCTCTCTTTTTTCGCTATTATACACCTTCTATTAAACCACACCTTTTTCCTGTTTTCTTTCCCACTTACTCTTGGCACATATTTTTCCACACCCAGATTGTAGAGGTCTAAAAAGATATCCCACTTCCTCTGTATCTCTCTTGTTTCTCTGAATTTTCTCCAGTCCGCATTTTCAAAAAATTTTCTCAATTCTGCAAAGTTTGTTTTCCCAAAGTTGTATCTTCCTTGCCTATAAAGCTCATCTCTTGGCACCACGTTCCCTATTATCATCTGGAACTCAATGACCACATGATCACTTTTTCCTATAGGACACAGATAATTTAATGATTCAATTACATCAGGTTCTTTGGATAGTATCAAATCTAATCTTGCTGGTGTGTCATCACCTCTGAATCGTGTCTCTTCTTTAACCCACTGTGTCATTACATTATTCATTGCTATATTCAACAATTTAGTGCCCCACGAATCTTCGCTGCCTCCCGAGTCCCATTCCTCCCAGTTCACCTCTTTACAATTAAAGTCACCCATTAGGATTATATTGTTGCTTTTCTCGATCACTTTCTGTAGACAACTAACCATGTCTGACAACATCTCCTGGTATTCATCGTCATTCCATGCTCTCGTCTTAGGGGGAACATATACCACTGCCATATCTCTCTTTCCATTCTCCCCAGTTTCTAGTTTCAAATTTATGGCTTCGGCCCTGCCCTCTGTAATTTCCACAGTATCTACGTTTATGTTGTCCTTCACTGCTATCATCACTCCTCCTCCCGTTTTTTCTTTTCTGTCTCTTCTCCATAATTTGTATTTCCCACCTCCCATATGAATATCAATATCTTCTTTCAATTTAGTCTCTACAAAGCACATAACATCAGGCTCGTGTGCCCTCAAAAAATCATTGATTTCTAACCTTGCCGATATTAGTCCATCAATGTTTGTGTACGCCACTTTCAAACTTTTTTCATCGTTTTTTATTCTCTCGTCTCTCTTTCCTTCCATCGGTACCACTTTCTCAATTTCTGGTCCATAACTCTCCAATAGAACTCTGTCTTCTCTTTCTCCGTTCGTTGTTCGTTTTTTATCTTTGCTTCCTTTACTAACTCCTTTAATTTAGCTCTTTCCTCTTCATTTGCATCTCTCCTAATCCAAACATTTTTAAACCCCTCTTTCTCTGACAATTTCCACGTTCTACTTATGATTTCATTCACTATTACTTGGGACTTAAACTTTACTTTCAAGGGCCTTGCCCCACCATCCTCGTACTTTCCTAACCTAAACACTTCTTCAATCTCTTCTTGGGCTTCATTGTTTCCTTCCATAACCACTGCTATTATTTCTTTAGCCTTGCTCAGTTCCTCTCTCTCTCTTTCGGATCTTACTGTCATTCGTTTTTCTTTTATTCCTGAGATTATCACACATTTTTTCTTGTCTGCTACATCCCTGACCAAAGATTCTCTACTTCTTAGTACTCTAACCACTTCCTTCTCCACTTTTTCCTTACTTTGTTGTTCTATGATTTCCTTCAAATTTACATTTCCTTCCTCCTGTATTTTCTTCCACCCCTTATGTTGCTCCTTAATTTCCTGAATATGCTCATCTTGCCTCCTCGATTTTGATTCGTATTCATCTAGTTTACTTTTTATTCTGTCCCTTTCTTCTTCCAACCTCTTATTCTCCCTCTTCAGCTGTTTTATTTCATTTGATGCGGATTCGTTATTCGCCTTTAATTCTGTAACTTCTTTTTCTTGTTCCTCACTACGTGTGGTAACTTTTTCCAGTCTATTGTGTAGGACTTTGATCTCTCTCTCTTGCTCTATGGTCCGTTCCTGCAGCTGCTTAATTACTTCCCATACCTTTTTTAACTCCTGGACATTCCTCTCCGCCGTTTTCTCTACACCTGCTACTCTTGTTTGTTGCAGCTTATCACTTCCTTTGCCTACATTTAGCTCGGAGAAGCCCGCAAATTCCCCCTCGCCAGTTGTAAACAATCTTCCATCTCTCTCCGCCATGATGCAACCATATGGAAACTTTCTTTTTCACTTTGTCTTGTATTTTTAGGGCCGAAACTTGCGTTTTTTTAAACTAATATCCGATGGGACCACCACTCACGCATTCAACCACATAATCACAATAGGCTATCTCCTTTTCGCTGCTAGTTCTGCGATTATTTCCCCTCGATCCAGGAGCAGCTCCGTCTCTCTCCCTCTGCGACCTGTGTGTGTGTGTGTGTGTGTGTGTGTGTGAGAGAGAGAGAGAGAGAGAGAGAGAGAAGGTTTATGTCTCTCAGGTTCTGTGATGTCATCTCCCTCATTATCTTCTCTCCATCGTTTCTCCTCTTGTTTGCTGAGTCAATGCGGCGAGGCATGCCTCCCTCCCCATCCCCCTGCCTTCCCCCACCCCCACTAGTGCACTGCCTGCCAGCCTGGCCTGAGCTTTCCACTCTCACTATGTCTGTTGCTCTGAATGCATCTCACCACTGTACCTCCCTGAATACGTGGTTTGATGTCCCATTTTAAGCAACAGTACTGTTTATTCCTCAGGGCTCTGTCCTATCACCGACTCTCTTCCTTTTATTCATCAATGACCTTCTAAGCTGTACATCTAACCCTATAAACTCATATGCTGATGATTCCACCATTCACCTTTTCATTCGGTTCTCGCAACGTCCATCTCAGCAGTTACTTCAACAAACGAGGGATGAGGCTATGGCACACCTAATGTCTGACTTGGCTCGTATCTCTGTCTGGGGTAAAAATAATCTTGGTGTTTTTAATGAATCAAAAACTCAGTTTTTACAACTATCAACCCGACACAATCTTTCACAGGAATACCCACTAATGTTTAATATTATCCAGCTCAATCCTGCATCATCCTTGAAAATGCTTGGGGTTTCATTCACTCGGGACTTATCTTGGAAAGATCATACTGCACCTCTTGTAAAATCTGCTTCCTAAGCTGACTCCATACCTTCTTTACCCACTGCACAATTGTTGACTTTATACATGGGTTTATTCACCCCTGTTTCGTTTTGTTTCATTTTGTTTTTGAAGGCTCCAACATGCTTGCATGTGTCGGCCTTGGTCACCTAACGGACACTCTCCATGTTGCTCGATCTTTGGCAGCCTCCCTGTTCAGTCCCTTAACCCTTAAGTCACACTTAATGACCTCGTCCCATGTCTTTCTCGGTCTACCCCTCCCCCAATATTAACATTTCTCACCCTCTGTACCCAATTATCATCCCCCATCCTCTCCACATGTCCAAACCACCTCAGCCTACCTCTCCTCATCACAACACCAATACACTCCAGTCCCATCCTATTCCTCAACTCCATCGTAAACCCAGCCCCCCCAGGCCTTGCGCGCAGGGACGCAATGCACATCCACCTAATCATTGTCATTTCTGTACGTTTAAACCTGCGAATATCCTCTTCCTTTACTGCCCAGGTCTCACTGCCATACAGCATCACACTTCTAACACATGCTGCATACAAAGACCCCTTAGCACGTAATGAGAGTCCTCTCAATGTCAGGAGAGGCAAAAGCTCCCAGAACTTCTTCAAACCATTTCTCACCCTAGCAACCGAGCTAACTCCAGCCCCACCTCCGGCACATGACATGTCTCCCAAATAACAAAACTCCTCCACACACTCAAGAGACTCACAAGCAAGTTCAACCCTCTCATGCCTAACAATCTCCACCTGCTCTCCCCAACACGCCGCACACATGAAATCAGCATTATCTCGCAGTCTACCTCTAATACCACTACATCTCTTGTGCACCCATTTATCACAAACACTACACAAGATGGAATTACTTCCCACACCCTTGTGGCAAACTGCACATGGCCACTCTCCCTCGTCTCTGATTGTACTGCCACCAACCCTAGATATCATCACTTTTGTTTTATCTGCATTTATCCTTAAGTCCTTGTGCCCCATACCTTCTCTCCACTTCTTAAATCTTTCCTCCACCTCCTTTTCATTCTCTGCAATCAACACCAAATCATCAGCATACAACATCTCCCATGGAAGTCCATCTCTGAAGTCACGTGAGAGGACTTCAAGCACCATGATAAACAACAAGGGACTCAAAACTGACCTCTGATTCACACCAACATTCACGGAAAACTCATCACTCAAAGCTCCATTCGCTCTTACCTGGGTGCGAGCACCCACGTACATGGCCATAACCACCCTAACCAGCCACTCCTCCAACCCTAGCTTTCTCATTGCCCACTTCACCACCTCTCTAGGGACTCTGTCAAAGGCCTTTTCCAGATCAACAAAAACAAAATACAATTCTCTTTTCTTTCCAATATATTTTTCCTGAAGCTATTGAACAATGAATATGGCATCAGTGGTCCCCCTGCCTGGCATAAACCCAAACTGCATCTCATCGATATTCACTCTTTCTCTAATCATACCTTCTAGAACTCTCTCCATTACTTTCATTATCTGATCTAAGAGCTTAATAACTCCGTAATTTCCCCTTTTCAGGGAATCACCCTTCCCTCAGTACACATTTACAATTACATTCTTCAGCCAATCATCTGGGACAACACACTCATATATAATAATGTTTATCAGGTCAGTGACTAACCTCACCCCAGTATCTCCTGAGGCCTTCAACATTTCGGCAGTCAACCCAGACACACCTGCCACCTTCCCCACCTGCATCCTGGCTATTGCCTCACTCACAGTAGCAGTGTCAATCAAAGGCCAAGGGCCAAACACTGGATCAGCTGGCTCCAAACCTTCCCTATCCCAATCAAACTCCTCACTCAATAACCGGCTATAATGCTCTCTCCATGCAACTTTAACATCCCCACTGTTCACCACTACCCTTCCTTCATCATTCTTCACACACTGCTCACCCACAATGTCCCGATTATCCCTCTTCACCTGATTTGCCACCCTAAAAATCATACTTTTCCTTTCTCCATGATTTAGATTATCAAGTAAAAGTCTCTGTGACTCAGACTTCGCCCTGTATACCTCTCTTCTAGCCCTGCGCTTGGCAGCCAAGTACTCCTCCCTGTTACCACCCTTCTTCCATTCCCGGAAAAGCCTTCTTTTCTCCTTAACTGCGGCTTCTACACCCTCATCCCACCACCAAGTTACTTTATGTCTTGGTGGGCCA
>JAGKTI010028866.1:0-12818 GCA_018397915.1 Birgus latro | reverse complement strand
ATATATATATGCACTCTCCCATTGAAAAGTATTCATGAAGTAGGGTTCAGAAACAAGGAAACAAAGAGTACAAACTGGAGGAAATAGCAGCAGAATGTCATGTGAAACGGACAACATAATCCTCCACGCACCATTCAAACCACCGAGATCGTTGCACTGTCTGACAGGTCTGATGTCCAATAACCACTTTTTTATTTTTTTTTATTTTGCATTATAGGTGCGTTTCACATTCACCTCTCATGAGTCTATTCAGTGTCTGTTCAGTTTAAAAGGACCAAACACTTACAATATGGGGCACCCCATTTTCCTAAATATCGTAAACGGGTAGCCTCATTCCGACAAAAATATGTTTCTCCATAGATACCTCTTCACACTCAACTCTGTCCGCTATCCGTTCCCTAGAATCCTTGAACAGGTCCCTGTCTCTGTCTGTCTGTCTGCCTGTCTCTAGGTCTCTGTCTGTCTGTCTGTCTATCTCTAATATAAAGCCAGAGATTAAAATATGACTAATTGGTAGTAGAGGTCTCGAAGGCTTCATAACTTGTGGGTTGAGTGTGCTGATATGCGATAATTATAGCGGTCTCTGTCCACAAGGAAAACTGATTCTCATCTCAGGGATGACAGGGGTGGGCTAGATTTTATTGCTTCTGACTGTACATACCTGGTTAGAAGAACATCGCTGTATCCACTCCTTCTCCTGGCATGCACGGAGACAAGGACAACCATACCTTCCGGTGATATTTAAACGGTAAAATGCGTTTTGTATGCGCGAACGAGCGAGTGAGCACCATATTATCACAATATCCCTCAAAAAATTATAGACGGAATCTCAGATATTTAACTGATAGAACTGATGCTAAAAAAAAAAACAGTGTTACGACGGAGACTCTATTTTGCTTTGACTTCGTAACTGAGGCATTCACCTATTACAGCCGAAAACTACCTTGGAAACCTCGAGATTCTAAAGGGTTCCTACGCCATTATGGGAGAGTTTTTAGTTGATAACAAATTTTTGAATGAATGTATCACATGCAGAAATAATTTCAGCTCTGCTTCAGAAAGGAGTAAAATCATTAGCCTCTGCTTAGCGTGACGGTTGGGTCGGGTCACTCATTTCAAAACTTAACTGAGAGTAAACATCGTTTGGTCTCTCATAAATAAGTATTGTGAAAAGGTATTGCGGCTGTAGTGCACGAAATTATTGTCAAATTCATAAAGGGATGGTCAGAAAATATCGTTGTAGTGCAAATAATTAAAGGAAATAAGGAAAAGGACTAAACTGACTTCATATGGGTCTCACATGAAACATTTCTTCCAGAAACCAACTAAAAGTTGAACTGTAAGAGGATTTTTTTTTTTCTCAAAGTGGTGTATGAGATCATGAACAGGGGTGAATTTAAGTTGTGGAACATGCTTGATCAAACAGTGGTAGATCATGCTGGAGATAAAGAGGATTCTTACCATTATACGGAAGTGTGGTTTGTTTAGCCCCATGAACTGATCGCGGCTGAGCCAAGATCTGAGCTTGACTTACCACCAAAATCTCGTAGACCACCAGACACATATACGGCAGGTATCTGAGTAAATTCTTCGTATGCAGTACTACCACCATCTGCTCACTTGATGCAGTTCTGCCCATTGATGACTTTGCGAGCATATGAGTGACATGGTGAACTGTTTCCTGTATTCCAAGAAAATATCTACTATACTGTATTGGCTGGTAACAATACAACCACATAGTAGGTTAAATGTTTCATGTTTCTACAAGTGTGGTTTTTGTTTTACGCTTGTATTGGATGGTTGACTTTTATCTAAACAATTTTTTTTCTTCTATTATCGCCTGTCTCTAGCAAGGCGAGCAGATATAGTTCGTGTGTGTGTGTGTGTGTGTGTGTGTGTGTGTGTGTGCGTGTGTGTATCTTTTGCCAAAATATCTCGAAAAATTGTGGGCAAATTTTCACCAAACCTTTAGGAAATAACAACTGTGTGGATGTGCAGAAGTCTATTATCTTTGGTGAAGATTTGATCAAGGATGACCGAAAGCCAGCCGAAATAAGTTTTTTTTATATTTTTATTATGGGAGTGGTTTTTCGTGAAAGGCGCTGACTGAAATCTGTAGAGTTTTGCAAAGTATCTTTAGATACGATTTGTAGATAGCGTTTACCTTAACCAAAAAACATTTTGGTGGGCGATTAGCATTCCGTCCCCAAATACTTTACTTTTCTTGTGTTGTATAGGCAGGATCATGGATGGCAATTCCAGTGAAAACTCTATTGTGAATGTTGATTTCCATTGGTTGACCTTTGAATCATCGTTGGTGCTCCTTCAGTTAACACGTTTCGCTGATCGTTTTGGTAAGCTGTTTGGGTTTAGGCAGGTGAAGTGGAAGCCCTGACCGTATTAGAACTTGTAATGGCTCTGACGGTCATCGCTCACTTATTTTAGGGACTGCCCTTAGGGTATCAATGGATGTGTGGTCGAGTGTGAATGTTCCGACTGATTCCAGGTTAACTTTCGTACAAGGCACAGATATGAAGCAGAGTGTAGAAGTCCTTCGTCTTAGTTGACTGTCTTCCTCATGTGGTGTACGTGTCTGGGTAGCTTAATGACAGATTAAAAGAAAGTGTTTTATTAAGGGGCACAGGAATGTTAGCTCACTTCCAGGGTACCATGGGAGAGTCTTGGGCTGTCACTGAATTTTGCAAAGTTTCATATTGCAATAGCCCATATTCATTTTCTTGTCAGAAATATCATTCATGGGTAAACAGTGTCTTGCAAAAGATAAAGATATGTAACGGCAAGGGAAAAAAAAAAAGTTGTAATAACACTGCTTGACAAATTTCAACTTCTTACCTACTTCAAAAATGCGTCAGTGAGGAGTGGGGAAAGGATGCAGACGATGGTTACTGGCAAAGTCATGAAGATGATAACCAGCAGGTGAGACACGAGAACGCCAAATGACGGATAAGAGCAATTAAAATCGCCCAGGTAAAAGATAGGCGAGGAGCGGCGGGTAGGTAAAGGGATGGGGTCACCTCCAGTTGGGCTGAGATAGATGTTACATATACCTGTATACAATGAGGCATCGCTGACACTGAGGCGAAATAAGTGAAAAAGGGAGGAGTGAGAAGAGGCAGTTGGTTTGGTAATGAGAGTGTGTTGAACAGAGTGACGAATGTATGTAACCAAGGCTTGGCCAAAATGGGTATGATAACAGTGGTATCCCCGAAGACCGGGTAGGGGTCTGGGTCGACGAGAATGAGGGAAAGCTTCCTCAAGGCAGATAACAGCAGTGCGATGAGACGAAGCATAATGAGAAAAGTCAGCCAGGCGGAGGTGGATGCTCAGAATGTTCCAACTTTGTATTGTCTGGGTTTGGGAGCCATTAGGACAAGAGGGGAGACGGAGAATTGTCATGAGAGGATTGGGGAACGGATGGTTGGGGAAGTGGAGGAAAGGAAGTGAGGGTGGATGAAGAGGTAGTAGAGAGGGGGGGGGGTGCCGTATGTGCGGTTGCCGTGAGAGAGGGAGGTAGGGCAGGAGGGTGGATGAGGGGAGGGGGTGGCAGAAAGACGGGGATAAATAGGGGAAAGGAGAGGGACATGGAACACAACCAGAGGAGGCTTGTGTCAAAGGGTGAGGCTGGGACACAGGTGGAGGGGAAAGGCAGAGTGGTGAGACGAGATGGAGGGAAGGAGCAAGGGGTGCAAGTTATATGGCAGTTGGTTTGTGGGGGCTGTGATGTAGGCAGAGAAGGAATACAAGGTATGAGAGTACATACAAAAGGAAACTGCTTAGTTCATCGCACTGTTATTGCAGGAGTCGTATTTGATAGTCTGATGGATGGGGCAGGGGTCGAAGGGGGGAGGAGTGAGCAGCTTGTTGTGGTACACGGGGAGGGGTAGGAGCTGAGGGGGAGGGAGGAGGGGGGTATGACGTAGAACCAGCGGAGGGAGGGTGTGTCGGCTGATGTTCAGGGGCAGAGGTGGCAGTGGGGGCAGAGGCAGGGCGGGCTGAGTGACTACTTGGGCAGTCTGGGTGTCAGGCAGTGACGCCCTTATGCCCACACTGGGGGCACCGGAACAGCGGTGAATGTAGGAGACGAGGGAGGGCAACCAAGGGGTAAGTGGGGTTGGCGGTGCAGGTTGTTGGGGCAGTTCCGGGAACTCAGGTATGTGGGGGTTGGGTGCACAGGGTTTGGGAGAGTGAGCGGTGGCGAAGTGCCTGACAGGGCAGGTTGTGGTTGAATGGAAGCCACTGCACAGACCACACCGTTCTGCAGACTGGCAGCAGCGTGAGATGTGGCCAGACTCCTAACAGTGAAAACGCAAGGGTCGTGAGGGCGTGGTCTCTACGAAGGTCAGACTTTTTATTCATTTATGTTCTTTATTTACCATTCAGTACAAACCCCAACACTCTGGAAAACACTGTCCCTGAAGGCCAAGCAAGTCAGACGCATAATGGAAATCAACAGGTCTCCTTTAAACGGTGGTTATCTAACGCTTTCTATGGTGACTTCTGCTTTTAGAGAAAACGGAAATAATTTGGTAACTGCAGTACACCAATCTACATGGATTGGACACTGATGTCAATCTGAACACAGCCTAAGTTATGCAATTCAAAGCAAGTTCTCCTCGTAAACATCAGTTGAAAATTGTTTTCTAGGTTTAACAGTAGGTAAATAAGAAGGGGGGTACAAGATTCTCCAGCTCCTATCTGTCAGTTATCCTATCTATGTTTTACCTTTCACTTGCTTTTGATATCGGCTGATGTTGGACGATTTTATTACTTTGAGGAGAAGTGGTTGAAAACTATCACAGTTAACTCTTTGACACAAGAAATCAGAACTTAGTGTATTTTCCCTATTAATGACAGACGATTAGATGCATCAAGGTCCAGGCTGAGAAAAGGTCTAGGTGCACAAGGAAGGAAACGGAGGAAAGAAGAGGAGGTTCGTTCGTTTCGTTTGTTTTAAGATTTATCCCTTCTGTAGAGAGAACTCGGCCACACATTAGCCCGGTCAATGGGGATGGCTTTAGCCAGGGTTGTCCCCTGGTAGCTCTGCCATCCACAAGGGTCCCCTAGTGGGCAGCCCAGCTGTCCGCCAGGACAGCCCAGCAGCCCACCAGAGGGCTCGCTGGGCGTGGCGAGCAGTGAAGAGGAGAAAAAGAAAGCCCAATTTAGAGGTATGTCGAGTTGTGTTGACGTTAAAATGTAGTTATATATTAATGCTCAAGCCAGACAGACTGGTTGGTATCTGTGTATTTACTTTCGGACGGGAATATTTTTACTTTTCCCATAGATGATTATTATGTATATATCATATAATATATGTATATATATTATAATTATGCAGTTTACATACAAATATAAATTATGAAATATGTACTAAGCCTCGGACTGTTTGTAGTCTCCCCTTGAAATTAAATTAGGTTAGGTTTTCTTATTCATTCAAAATCTCAAAACTACCAAAAAGAAACATTACAAAGAACAATCAATTTATTTTGAGTGTTAAAAATTCAAAATACGGAAAGGGAACTGATTTTACAGTGATTTTGGTAGTTTTTAGTGTTAGATTAGACAAATAAAACCACCTTCAGTTGATGGCATTTCTGCAGGTGGCGTGTACTGTGTCTGAAGTTTGTTATCCATGCATTGCTGTAGAATAAGTGTGTCATAAGGATGATAAGGTGATGAGGCAGTAATGATGGGGCAATGTGGTGGACCATGGACGCATGATGGTGTTGGCAGGGGAGAAGGGCGCCAAATCCTAATCTTGCCTAGGGCGCCAAAATGGCTAGAGCCAGCCCTGATCTGCAAACAGCAGCTGATTCAGATTCAACTCTCTACCATCAGCATTCACCAGACTCACACCTCCACCTAACACTCGCATTCACCTCCCATACAACACCATCCATATAAGTATTAAACAACCAAGGCGACAACACACATCCCTGCCGCACCCCCACTCTCAAAAGAAACCAATCGCAGTATTTCCCACTCTTACACACGCTTTACTATTTACATAAAAAAAAAAAAAAACTTTTCACTTCTTTTTAAATCTTACCACCTGGTCCACAATCTCAAAACAGTCCACAAAGCCTCCCTATCACTTCTACTATATATCTCAGAATAATGCAGATCGACAATAATCAGAAGAAATGCAGAACGAAAATATACAAAGAATACAATAAGACTGCAGAGCAAACGCGAAGGTTTCGTAATATAGCTAATGGGAAATACCAGCTGCGTGCCTGGAGAATATACGTAGCTCATTACGGTCATTTTACAGCAATTAAATCCGGTTGGTTATTACTGCAGTATTATGGCGGCACAAACCTGGCTGCATTAACTTCTGCAGCCAAGGTTACCCTAAAAAGAGATTATGGTAATAGATGGCAACAATAGTAATAATAATAATAATAATAATAATAATAATAATAATAACAACAATAATAGTAGTAATTATTATTATTATTATTATTATTAATATTATTATTATTATTTATTATTATTATTATTATTATTATTATTATTATTATTATTACTACTACTACTACTACCACTACTACTTTCATCATTATCATCATTGTTGTCGACGTCGTATCATCAGTGCCGTCAGTATCATCAGTGTCTTTGCCATCATTATAACTGCATTTTTATTTGCACTCCAAATCATTTTTACTCTCCCCAAGACTGCTTTTGTGGTTTTGATGACTCCCGCAGTGCTCTGTCTGCATTATTATTATTATTATTATTTTTAAATCCATCCCATCCAATGTTTTTATTAATTTTTGAGTGGCTTGTACATTTTGACATCGTGGCTGTCGAGTGGATACCAGCTGCCTCAGTGCCTGAATTGGATTTATACCCTTTTATAGCTGAACATATTCGGCGTTGTTGGCAAGAACTCTGGGATGCAGTGGTGGTCAACAAGATTCGTACTATTTGTAAGCAGGAGAGGCTCCTTGAGTTTCTGGAGCTTGGAAATGGCTTTATGCTACCTCCGCATTGGTCACACCGGTTCTCTCATGGTCTTTTGATGGGCAGGGCTTATCCTCCTTTTTGTGAAAATTGCCTGGTCCCCTTGAGAGTTTGGCACTTGTTGGTGGAGTGCCCCAGTCTTTGGAATTTGCATCGTCGATACCTGTCTGAGCACAGGGTAGGTGACATACTGTGCCGTCTTCCGTCGGTGCTTCTTAGACAGGATACCTGTGTTATGGAAGGGGGAACCCTCTCCATTGTGGAGGCAGCTGGACTACTTGCAAGAATTGGCATTTTACATTTGTTTGTATGTTTTAGATATTATTTACTGTGTGCTATATTCTCTCTTCATTGTCGTGTTTTAGCCTGATGTCCGGCGGCATATGACCCATGCCATTGCGCCGCCAGTTTTATTTCGGTCAGTCAGTCAGTCAGTCACTCATTATCATATCATTATCATTATTTTCATTTTCATCATCTTTATTATCTTTATCATTACTATTGATACTATCATCATTCTCATTATCGTCTTTATAGTTATCACAGTAATCGTTATCATTAAAATAATTACATGACCACTTACCATTATCAATACAGGGTGCAATGCAACCCTAAGGGGACATTGCGTTTATTATAACAAATGTGCAATGTCCCCATAGGGTTGCGTTACTTTCCGAACCTGTATTAACCCGTCACGTCCCGACCGATTTCCTGCCTCTGATACCCCCCAGTCCCGAGCAATTTCGAAACAATTTTTTTTTTGTCTCAAACCTTTGCTTTTGGTGAGAAACATCGAAAATTCATTGAGAAATCACCCTCCTGAGGTTATAAATGTTGGTACAGATGATGAGTCAGCCTTACCTTTTGTTTTCTCTCAGAGTATCTGGCCTAAAAGAAAACGAACTATGGGAGGGTAAACTAATTCAAGCCACTTTGAATTACGTGTTTATCTATTTGGTACGAATTTATGTGTAGTAAAAGACTATATTGGTTTCCACACAATATAGGCAATAGAAGCATTGTTCAGTCACCAAACACATCCACATATGACACCCTCCTTTATGACATTACCACCTCATCATTTCTGTTTGTTTCTTGCTTTAGCTTCTTTATTTGTTTGTTCTCCACCTCAGGAATCACTTTCACCGTGAATTTTGTCATGGGAGAGACCGTGGGGCAACATGTCTTTACTGCTAACAGGTGAATTGCTGAGTGTGGGGGGGGAGGGGGGGAGGGGGGTCAGGTGGGGCCAGGTAGGGCCAGGTAGTATCTGCACTTGACAGAAGATAGAGGGTCTCCCACATAGGCCTACCAAAAATCACCCGCGAAACTTGAAAATTGTGCAAATTATGAACCTTGCAATTGCGCGACATACCCGTACATTGATGGGTCTAGCTGTGACAAAACGTTGTGACGTACCCATACGTCGACGGGACGCTTCGGGTTAAAATTATCATCATCTTCATAATTATCGTCATTACCCAACCCTCGCTGGGTCTGGCCTATGAATGGCTTTGAGATTTTTTTTTTTTAGAATTAACTGGAGGCGTTTCACTCGGTTATCCGTATGTCATCTGCCCCCGAGCTGCCCAGCCGATGCATCCTAGACTGTCGTAATGTAATACTAGATCTGTCATGTGAATATTGTGTTTAGAGCCTCCAGATATATAAGAGAGAGCATATTGTACACATAACACAAAATTACAGCTGAAAATACTAGTAAATGAGCAAAAATCTGAATAATTTTTCAATTTATAGACCTCTGGCATCTCTTAACAGGCCACTCATTTCTCACGTTTTTGCTCAGAGGGGTATCCTGGTTGGTGTTTTTACAGCCAATTTATCAAAATTTGTCTTAAGAGTGGTTGGCTTGAAAAATTTACTGGTTGGTGTTCTTTTTATTCTTCTTTGTGAAAATTTTTATACTTATATTCAGTTGGGGCTGAAACGCATGGTGAAGTCCCTGTGCTCTTTTGTACTGCTAGATAGAACAACAGCCTTGCGGCCCTGTCTGGCTGCTCAACGCTTGTCCACGTTGGAGCCCACTCTGAAATAGCACCTACCCAAACGGCAGCCATTTCTAAACAGCTGCCACCACCAATGCCACCACCATCATCGTCACAGCTACCATCAGCACCACCACTACCATCATCATATCAGCTAATACCACCACTTCCACCATCATCACAGCTAGCATCACCACCGCCACTATCATCATCATCATCACAGCTACCACGACCATCATCATTATCACAGCTACCACCACCACCATCATCACAGTCATAGCTATCACCGCCACCATCTCCGTCATCATAGTTATCACTACCAGCGCTACCACCACCATCATAGCTACCTCCACCACCACCACCACCATCATGGCTACCACCATTATCACAGCCATCACCACCACCACAGTCACCAGCAGAATCATCATCATAACTTCCCCACCATCATCTCCATCATCGAAGTTATCAGTACCACAATCACCCCCACAGCAACCACCACACCACCACCTTCATCATCAGAGCTACCACCACCACCACCACCACCTCAGCAACCACCATCACCAAAGCTACCACCATTTTCTGTTGAAGATAATCGTCTGTTCATAGCATCAGTGATGTAATTCACAGTGAGTGAAGATTTACATCCTGTCTGTCTGTCTGTCTTTCTCTCTCTCTAAAGCAGTAAAACAAATCCGGATCTTTTTTTTTTCTTTTTCGATTTCACTTAATTCACTGTTCTACTAAATTACACAGGGGCTTTTTGATCACCCTGTATATTACAGTATGGTTATTCTAAGTTACTTTTAGCTTTTAGAATTAATTTCTTTTAAGCTAACTTTGTGCCCCATACATAAGGAAGAATCTCAGATAGAACGAGAGGGTGCCTTGTGTCCCCGATCCCATCCCTCATTCGTTGAAAAAGAGATTGTTTTATATTCTTCTCTTTCCTTATAATTTGCTAAGTAATAGCCTCTGACCCATCATGCACAGGTTATATGGTTAAAAATAAAAGATTCCATTATTTGGGTATGTTTATGTTGCATACCCAGTACATCTACTCAGTGAACTTAGTCATTAATGACAATAGAATAATCTGGTCAACTCTCAGTTCCTTCAGTAGTAACTTTAACAAGTTATCACCCATTCCTCCATTAAAATCTTAGACGGAAGCACGGTAAATGACCAGCATGGAAAAGCTAACATTCTTGCCAATACGTTTGCCAGAAACTGCAGAGGAAGTCAGTTAGAATGTTGCTGTACTAGAACTTGACTCTTCCGAAATTGCTCCCCTAAAGATACAGACTCGATACATAAAATCTATCCTAGACAATTTACCTACCAACAAAGTTCCAGGTCCAGATGGAATTCATCCAATTGTTTTTAGAAAGTGATCCCATGAACTTGCTTTTCTTGAAGCTAAATTATTCAAATTATGCATAAGTGTTTTTTAACTCCCCAGTTCTTGGAAAGAGTCCAACATCCACCCATTTCCAAAGAAAGGAAGTTCGTCTGATTCTTCTGGTTACAGATCAATAGCTAACACATTTTATCCTGGAAAAGTACTTGAGATTGTCAATAATAATCACATTGTTTAACACCTTGAATCCAGTAACTTAATTAGTGACAGACAGGAAGATTTTTTCCACGAATGATTCACTGTTGATATACTCAGTCTCTTGACACACCATCCGTCAATTGACCAACATGGAAAAACCCACGCAGTAGCCCTTGATATTTCTAATGCTTTTGACAAAGTGTGACACCTTTCCCTGTTATCCAAGCTCTCTTTGTACTGCCTTTCATCTTTTGCCCCACTGATTTCCTCATATCTCAGCAAGAAAAAGATAGGAGTAGATGTAAATGCTCTATATTCCAATTTCCACTCAATTAATTCTGGCGTGCCACCAGGATCAGTCCTGGCTACAACGTCATTCCTTGTTCATATAAATGATCTTTTGTTTGTCACCCATAATTCCATTCACTCATATACACATGACTCAGTGCTTTGCAGTTCCTACACACTTAAACACCCATTCACAGAGTTTAATATCCCTACTTCCAACTCAGCACAGCAACATCGATAAATCAAGATATATCTAAGAACACTGAAGGGGGACACAATAACATGGTCTCATTTAATGCTAGGAAAAACAGTTAAATCCAGTTTACTTGTGAGCAGATATTGCTTGTTTCCTTCATTACCTTCAATGCAGCCAGTATTCCAGTCTCCAAAGTATTAAAATTCTTGGTGTTTCACCTAACAATACCCTCAGTTGAACCTATCATGTTAGATCACTTGCCAAAACTGCCTCCACATAAACTTGGATTATTGTACAGAATCTGTAACTTTTTCATTGATAACCAGGTAGTTGCAATTTACAAGAGTTGTAAGCACTCTGAGCTCCAATATTGCTCACCTTGTGGAGTAGATTTGGAGATGTTGCGCTAAAGCAACAGGATAAAATTCACAACAACGCTATAAGAATAATCAATAACCCCAAAATTATAAATGAATTACCTCCCCTACATTTAGGATGGAATGTTGCTTCCCTGGCATTATTTTACAGATACTTTTGTGGTAATGCTCAAATGAAATTGCATTCACTGAGTCACTTCTCCACACCTTCCCCCTTACTTCACGGGCATTTGGTAGGTCTCATGACTTCACTGTCACACTGCCATATTACAGAACTTTTGCCTATCAGAATTCATTTATTCCCAGAACTGCTTCTCTTTGGGACTCACTTCTCCAGATTAGTTTTCCCTCAGACTTGCCCACGACAGTTGAGGTCCAAATGTTACAGATTTTTCATAAACTGAGGACACCTGTAATCTGATATATGGATTTTTCAAATTCTGGTTTTCTTTCCTCTGTTCAATTTCTGTAAAAAAAAAAAAAGGAACATGTCTCTTATCGTCTCCTTCTGCTCTCTTCCCAAACAGCAGTGCAGCCGTACCTGACAGGGAATAATGTAATCAATATGGAAGGATAATATTTACTTTTAGGCTATCAGACTGTGGAATATATACTTACTTATTCAGTTTTACTTTGCTTTTACAGTCACAGAATTTTTAATATTAATGTATTCCAACTGTTGTATAGTTATATGTTCTGGCTCAAAAGTATAAATACGTTAAGAGTAACTTTCACAAATGACACTGATATCAAATGGACTTTGCGTCCGCGTAGTAGCACAATCGTGTAAGAATATACCAGTTTATACCTCGTAAAATTTCTCTAATTCATCGTTTCCTAGGACATTCGGATAGATTCAGAAATACCATTACTTTCCACGTACATTTTTCTTTTAGTAACAAATGTCTTTTAGTGAATATTTTAATCATTTCTAAAAGCTGGCAATTTTACCCTTTTCTCTGAAGCGATTGACATTTATCGAACACCTACCAACCCTGTTGCTCAGTGTGTTTTCAGAACGAAGTGGAAGATCACCCTCCCTACCTCTTTCCATCCCACACAGTTAATGACATCCAGTACTATGAAGGAAATATTTCGATATAGTTTAGTTGTGCCTTTTGGAGGCTTCGACAGATAGTGAATACTGCTCTAGTTATTATTATCATCTGACATTATCATCATTATCATTATCATTATCATTATCATCTTCATTATTCTCACTGTCATCTTCATTATCATTATCATCATTATTATTGTCCTAAGACAGACAGATAGATAGGTAGATAGATAGAAACAGATAGATAGATAGAAAACCAGAGAGAGAGAGAGAGAGAGAGAGAGAGAGAGAGAGAGAGAGAGAGAGAGAGAGAGAGAGAGAGAGAGAGAGAGAGAGAGAGAGAGAACAACAAAAC
>JAGKTI010028865.1:0-12818 GCA_018397915.1 Birgus latro | reverse complement strand
GCTGCTGTTTGCGGATGATACTGCACTGGTGGCTAATTCAGAGGAGAAATTGAGACAGTTGGTAGAGGAGTTTGGAAGGATGTGTGAAAGGAGGAAACTGAAAATAAATGAGAATAAGAGTAAAGTGATGAAGTGTATGAGGTTGGTAGATGGTAGGAGGATGAATATAGTTTTGAATAGTAAGTTGCTTGAGGAGGTTGAGTGTTTTAAGTATTTAGGGTCACATGTTGCTGTGGATGGAAGAATAGATGAAGAAGTGAAGTTTAGAATAAATGAAGATGGAAAGGTGCTTGGAGGAATGAAAAAAGTGTTTAGATGTCGTTCACTCAGAATGGATGTAAAGAGAAGGCTGTATGAGGGTATTATGGTACCGACTGCATTATATGGGGCTGAAACATGGAATATGGGTGTAGCAGTGAGGAAAAGTTTGAATGTAATGGAGATGAGGTGTGTGAGGAGTATGTGTGGAGTGACGCATATGGATTGAGTGAGAAATGATGAAGTGCGAAGGAGAACTGGAATTGTTTGGGAGATGGCTGATCGAGTTGAACAGAGGGTGTTGTGATGGTTTGGGCATATGGAGAGAATGGATAATGAGCGATTGGTGAAAAAGATAAATAGATCTGATGTGAGAGGTGTAAGGCTGAGAGGAAGACCACGAATAGGATGGATGGACAGTGAGAAGAGAGCGTTGGATGCGAGAGGGTTGTCTGTTGAGCAAGGAAGAGTGGCTGTGCATAATAGAAATGAATGGAGAGAAATTGTGAATGAATAAATGATGACACAGCCCTGAGGGGATATACTCCTGCATTTTGTCTGATCAGCTGATCAGGTCAGGTGCAGGTAAGGGGCTGGATCCATTATGATGTGGCAGGGGTAAACCAGCTTTGCTGTCGGGCCCTGCTGCGGATGTCATTGACTGCAGTGCGTAGTTGACCCTCGTGCGGTGTGCTGTGGTGAGGATCTGTCCCTTCTCCCCTTTAGGGCTAACATGTGAATGAATGTGTATGAGTGGATGAGTAAATTGGTAGTGTGTTGACCTATCTCGGCTACCCCCCTTTTCTCGGGGGAAGCAGCCTAGGTATATAGATAGATAGATAGAAAATCGTGCCATAGAAATAACAATACTTATGGGAAAAATGGAATTTGGTTCTGGACAGTTGCCCAAAGTCCCTCTTCTCACCCCACTTTTTCCCATTTGCCTCCAATTTACACAGGCACACAATCAAGCAATCAGTCAATGCATGTATTACACGTAACAATAGGCACAAAAAATGGGAGGGTGATCAGCCTTATGTCTACTTGGGCATAATACAATCGTTTGTAAAACCGCAATGAACTGGTTAGTGATGAAGCAGCTATCCCTAAGCTAGGGCGAAGTATAATGCTCCCATCATCATCATCACGTATATATAAGAATGATTATTAATGTGTTAAATGTGAGTTTTGTTGACACTTGAGCATACAGACTTTATCAAATAAACTCATCGGTGCATCACCAGGCAGCCTCCGCCATCTTTAATATTTTGGTCGGTCAGCTGATTGCTGGCCAAAACATTACAGATGGCGGAGGCTGCATCGTGAAGCACTGATTGAAGAAGTTTATTTGATAAAGTTTGCATGCTCAAGTGTCAACAAAACTCACATTTAGCACACTAATAATCATTCTTATATACGTGATGATGATGATGGGAGGCATTACGGTATATTTCGCCTTAGCTCAGAGATAGGTGCTTCGTCACTAACCAGTTCATAGTGGTTTTATGAACAAATCTATAAACTAGTCACAATACCTAAACAGTCTTTAATGTTTCATTACTTAACATAATGAATTTGGTGAAGTTTAACCTCCTTATAAGAGAGAAAAAAGTCCACTATTGGAGCACTTGTAGCATGGAGCTGAAGTAGTCTCCATCTTCTTTGTTTACAAACAGGGGAGCCAGGGGAATTTACCCGGGTGTTTCAAACATTGCCGCGCCGTCACGCCACAGCGCCATAGGTGTTCTATTCGTGTGGTTCAGTTTTTTGTTCTGGCACCCTGCCGTGTCATAGAAATTCGCGTCATGGAAGTTCGCACCATAGGCGACATGACATACATTAATTTGTGATGGATGCAAGTTTCTTTGTTCCTTGCAAATTTGTGAATATCACTGGCAAAGAAGACGCTTAAAGATCCCATCTCTCACCTCCATCTCTTACCTTAAGCACCTTTCAGTGTGTGTCTGTTCTGGTTCATATGTTCAGGAAGGCGGTGGCAGAATCGTTAGAGAGGCGGCCTGCAGTCCAAATGGACCCAGGTTCGAATCCCGGCTGGGGCAGGGAACAGTTTTAGGATTTGAATTTCATAAAATGCACACTTTTCTGATCTACCAGATGACCTGCCAACAGTTCATAAAAATACCACTGCTAATACCAGTACACCAGTCCAGAATGAGACAGCCCTAGCATGTACTCAATATGGATAGTGGATGTTAGTGCCAAAGTGGTGGCATGTGGAGAGGTAGGAGGACTACTGGGCCCCAAGAAGGACTACTGGGACTTGGGAGTAGGCCCTGAAACCCTTGTCCAGAGTCGGACAAGTAAATAAAAAAGTACAACAAAAATTCCTCCATACACATGAAAAAGAAACAACACTGCTTACTTTTATATGTAAAGATGGTGCAGATTAGGGGAATAAAAAAATGGAAATTGTAAAATCATCCACCTCTTACCCTAAACTCCATTCAGTAAGTGGCTCTATTGGTAAACAGCTTTAGAAATTAATATGAAAATGTCTCCAGCAAAATATGAAAAAGAGAGGTGAGAAAATTCCTTCGGTGTAAGAAAAAGACGTATTAACCCTTTCGCGCATGGGTAAGTTTTAACTCTTTCGTGCACGCAACCATGATTTGCGCTCCATGTGATGGGTTGTGTCAAAGCACATGGACCGCAAATCATGTGAAAAAGTGAAAAAAATAACAAAAAATAAAGTTTTCAGCTGATTTGCGTCAAATTTTGATGCGTTGTTACTGGCGTAGATACCCCAGTTGTGTGCTAGAAATAGGAGAGGGAGATGATACATGTACAGATAAAACAAGCTGCTAAGAAATCAGTTAATCTTTTCGTATTGTGTTCTGACCTGATGGGTTGGACAAAGGGCCAAGTCTTAACCAGCTGTGTGTACTCAGCGTTCAGAAGTCCACTGGAAATAGATTAGGAGATTATCACAAAGATCCTATTTCCCAGTTTAACTGCTCCTGTCCGTGAGAAAGTAGGGTAAGCCTAAGAGGGGCGGAGCTATTTCCAGAGTAACTGCCAATCAAAATATGCCAAATCTTTCTCTGACTTTCTTGATGGCTTGTAATTGGCTATGGGTGAGCTGAGTGAGGCCCACATGGGTCGTACAAGGTACTAGTACTGTTGAGTGGCTGGAGATTACTATTCCAAACGCCTAATGGCTAAATAACTGAAAGAGGTGGAGAAACGACCTTTTATCAGCTCGTTGGCAGAGAGAGCATGACTTCTAGTCATTTTTTCAAGAGACACATTCATACATCTTTGTTACGGTCACGTACTTTGTTTGTCACATTTTATTACACTTTCCCTCATAGTTTCTCATTGCTTAATACGTGACGTTAATTTCAAAAGACACTGTTTTGCACCATTATTAGTTTATTCACTACTCCAACTACACTTGTATAATTTATTCACTTCTCTCACCTACTCTTGTGTGTGATTTATACTTGGTTTTTATCCTGTCTCCAAGCCATTCGTGTTCGGTATCTGTGAGTATTGTTTGTGTACCTACGCTCCACTGAGTTGTGATCTGGTTAGGTAAGAGTACCTAGTTTATATTTGTCTTATGCAGAGCTGTGTGTGCACTTTCCCTTTTGTAAATCGAATCTGGTATCATTTATCGGATGTGTGTTATAGTGTACAGTAAAGTTAAGTTAGGTTACTTGTGATCTTTACCTTATCCCTTTTGGTGATTGATTTAAGGGTTAAAAGTGCACCTTAATATACACGTCCGTAACAAATTTGGCGACCTCCTGCCAGGATAGCTCTGTGGTATATTAATAATTTTGGTCTCCATAACAATTTGGTGAACTCTTTTTCCAGGATTGCTCTGTGACATATTAATAACCTTGGCAAATACACAGTGCTTACTTTAATATGATCAGTGACAGTGATGTGAAAGCCTTTCTTGATTCTAAGCCTACCCCAACCAAAGTGAAAACTCTTAAGAAGCACGAGCTTAAATAGCTTGCCCAAGCCTTAAATGTGACAATTCCTGCCACCATTACTAAGACTAGCTTACTTGATTTAGTGTTGGAAATCATGTTTGCACAAAGTGAGTGTTCCATAGCTAGTCCTGAGCCAGTTGAAACTGCACAAGTCGTTGACCCTGAGCCTTTATCATCGGAGACACCAGGGCCCAGTGTAATTCCTGTCCATGATTCTAGTGATCTCATACAACTTGAGATAGCCAGACTTAAGCTGAGGGAATTAGAAATACAACCCCAGATGAGACAAAAGGAAATGGATCACGAATTCAGAATGAAGCAAGCTGATAGTTTACCTAGAGCTAGTAGTTCATCTGGCAGTAGTTCATCTTTTGATGTTGCTAAGAACATTAAGGTGGTCCCTCCCTTTTACGAGCAAGACGTCACTAAGTACTTTCATATGTTTGAAAAGGTGGCAGGTCGTTTCTCATGGCCAAAAGACTCTAGGACAGTACTGTTGCAGAGTGTTTTGAAAGGAAAGGCTCAAGAGGTTTATATTTCTTTATCACTGAAGCAAAGTGCTAACTATGATTGTCTAAAAGAGGCCATTCTAAAAGCATACGAACTCGTGCCAGAGGCATATAGGCTTAAGTTTAGATCCACTTTTAAACAGAAAGATCAGACTCATGTGGAGTATGTTAGAATACTTACAGATTTATGTGACAGTTGGTTATGTGCTAAGAATGTTAATTCTTTCCCAAAATTGAGGAAGTTAATGATCTTGGAGAGTTTCACTGATAAAATAGACAGGGATATTGCAACACACTTGGTGGAGAAGCAGGTAGATGCCCTAGATGAGGCTGCATTTGTTGCTGATAATTATAGTATAATTCATAAGCATGAACATAAGCCTCTTTCATTTGCTAAGGGTAGGAGAGTGAACCAACCAGTTTTTGTGAACCCTTCTTCTGGTAAAGGCAAGTTAATGTTAAGTGACACTAGTCGAAATGTTGCAACCCCTGAGCATGTTAGTTCCACGAAAGTAAGTGAGGACAGCGTTGCCAGAGGGTCAAGAAAAGGTGTCAGATTTTGCCAGTATTGCCAGAAAACGGGGCACTGGGAGGATTGGTGCTGGAAGAAACGAGGGAAAAGTTCTAATGTGAAACCTATTACTTTGGTAAACTCTTGGGGAGCTTTTGACACCAACAGAGAGCAGCCTTCCACAGATATTGTTAGCGGTAGTCAGACACCACCCCAGCAAGTGCAAATTGTTGATAAGACCAGAGTGGAGCTGTCAGTGGTTGATAGACAGACTCCTGTAGTGCCATTGTTAGACACTAGTAAGACTGGAGCAGTGCAGCCGTCAGGTTCAAGTGAGAGTGGTAGTAAGACTCCATCAGAGTGTCCTCCCCCAAGTAGTACACAAAGTGACTCCTCCCCAAATAATTTATTTGCTAACTTTATATCTAAAGGGTTAGTTTTACTTGATGCAAAAGGTGGTACGGAAGTCACTATACTTAGAGACACAGGAGCTTCTCAGTCACTAATGTTGAAGGGGATTGTTGATGTAGCTGACCCTAATGAATGTGTTTTGTTGCTGGGTCTAGCTGTTTGTATCTGTTCCCCTAGTTGAGGTGAAGCTCCAGCCGGAGTTAGTTACTGGTTTAGTGCGTGTGGGTGTTATTGACCAACTTCCTGTACAAGGAGTCACTTTCCTTTTGGGCAATGACTTGGAGGGAGGACAGGTAAGTGCTGTTCCCTGTGTGTCAAAGACTCCCCTGAGTGAGGATAGGACAGAGTTGGATTCTATTGTATTTCCCGCGTGTGCTGTAACCAGAGCTATGTCGGCAAAGGCCAGCCGTGGTAATGTTGATAGTCATGGCACTGGCAATGCCGATGATGTTATTGGGCTTGGTGATACCTTTTTCGCCCAGTTGAATGACTCTGAGATTGATGATTCTCCTCACATTGATGTAAATGCAAAATTGGCTGATGTGCAAAGATTTGATCCAGAGATTGCCACTTTAGTTGCCTCAGCAATTAGGGAAGATGAATGTGAGTCTGAATTGACAGGATGTTATTATTTACTACCAAACAACGTGTTAATGAGAAGGTGGAGATCTCCTAGTGTTGTTCATGATAATGAGTGGAAGACAGTACACCAGGTGGTAGTTCCAAGGCCCTATAGGCAAAGAATTATGTCCATTGCTCATGACTCTTCTTTAGCAGGTCACTTGGGGGTGAGGAAGACATTCTCCCGCATCTGGCAGCATTTTTATTGGCCTGGAATCCGTCGACATGTCGCACGGTTCTGTAGGTCATGTCACACCTGTCAGCTAGTCGGTAAGAGCAATAAGCCAATCCCTGCGGCTCCTTTGATTCCTCTACCTGTGTTTGAGGCCCCATTCACTAGAGTCCTTGTGGACATTGTCGGTCCTTTGCCTAAAACCTCTTCAGGCCACCAGTACATCCTCACAATGTTCCCCGCTGCAGGGGGTCACCTTGACGTGGTGGTGGGGCTTGAAGCGTGGTGGTGGGGCTTGAAGCGTGGTGGTGGTGCCACCTACTTTGGGGGCTTGCCTACCTTTGTAGGGTTCGGCATTTGTCGCCCTCGTGGACCAAGCACCCCCTACATCCCTAGTGGAGGAGGCCTGCTGGTGATGTTAGTCCCAGCCCGTTTGTGATCTAGGGCGGGACTGTTGCCTCCCCACGTGTTTGCCGTGCGTGGCGTCCCGTAATGCTGGGAGACGGGAGTCCTGGAGGTCGCGCGATGCTGTGTGGTGTGCCCTACAGCTAGCAATACACCTCTTTGGTCCCATATTCTGGCTAGACAGGCGGGCTGGTTGGGCCCAACCAGGTCAGTTGGCTTGTCATGCGTTGGCTAGGGTCAAGTGGGCATTGGGGGACCTGGTGGCTCCTTTCGAACTGGAGTCACCCTTGCCCGGGTCCCCCAGTGGTTACCCGCGTATACTCTTTCGCCACCTCTGGGGTCGCCAGTGGTGTTCTCCCTGGCACACGACCTCCCCTTGTTGGGCTTCATGGTGGGTGGAGGGGTGGGGGAATGAAGTTATTTTGTTTCATATATGGCTCCTGTTAAGAAAACTTTTGTTGATGACACGGCCTCTGTCCCTGGACATTCATCAGACTACGCCACCCTTATTGCCACTCTGGAACCTTTCCAGGCCCCTGGTGAGTTTCTTCCTTTGCCCCAGCGTTCAACTGGGACTAGGAGGAGGCCACGTCGGGTTGGTTCGGTTCTCGGGTTCGGCCCAGAATATGAAGTGCAAGAGAATTATGCCAAATACCTAGTGCTGAAACCCTCTGCGGATGGTTCAGCACTGGATATAGATATCTTTGAACTTCACCGAGCCATTGTTTCTGCTTGTGGTCGTGAACCGATGATCTCCACCCAGGGGGATGGTAGCCTCCTTATTGAGGTGTCCTCCCCAGCAGAAAGTTCACGTCTTCAGGCTCTGACCTCTGTATCTCCTACCGATATGACTTGTGTCCCCCATGCCACCTTTAATCAGCGCAAGGGTGTTGTTTACTCTTGGAACCTCCTGCAGTACCCAGAGGCCCGGTTGTTGGAGGAACTTCGCTCCTCTGGGGTTGTTAATGTTAACAGGGCAATGAAGAAAGTTGATGGTGTATTGATCCCAACTCCAACGCTGTTCCTAACATTTGAAAGATTGACGCTGCCTGCTTCAGTGAAACTAGCTTGGCTCTGACTTCCGGTGAAGCCCTATGTCCCAAACCCGAAGAGATGTTTCCACTCTCAGGGGTATGGGCATGTTAGCCAATCTTGTCGCCGTGCACAGGCTGGCCTTCCTGGTATCTGTGTCTCTTGTGGTGGATCAAACCATGCCAGTGACTGCCCAGGACCCCTTAAATGCTATCATTGTGGAGGTCCTCATGCCGTCTCTTCGAAAAACTGCCCAAGATACTGTCTTGAAAAAGAGATTTAGTCAATTCATGCATGAGAGAGGGTTTTGTTCCCTGAGGCCAAAAGGAGAGCCCAGACCCTCTTCTTTCTCCCTGGGGTTACTTATGATTCTATACTTTCTAGAACACCAGTGCATCGCCATGGATCTCAGAAGCAGCCTCAACCCACTCCAGTACCCCCTTCTTCAACTCAAGATATACAGAATGCTATCCCCAAGGCTTCTGCTGTAAATGAGGATGATGCTTATCTGACCATTACCGTTGCTCCAGCTGTTCCCGCCCCCACTTCGGTGGCTGATGACTTGTTCACTTCTGTGGTTGTGGCAGACGTCCACGTTGACCAGACTCCTCCTCCCGTCATAGCCAGTGTGCCCAAGGCTCCATCTGTATCCGGCAAACGTCATCGTTGTTCTTCAGAGTCTTCTGATCATGCAGACCGGTCACCTAAGGTCTCAGTTGTCGACACTTCTGTCGACACCCCTACTGTTCCCTCTGCCCAGCAGGAAGAGGGATCTAGCAGTGTTACAACTGGAGCTTTTGGTTCACCTCTGGCCCCATCTCCACGTGGAGATGTTGTTAGCCAGCCCATAGGTACCTTAGATCTGAAGCATGGGATGGCCTCCTCTAATGATTCGAGTCCTGTGGACTCTACTTCCACTTCTGGGGCTTATGGTGGGGGCACTGACAGTCCTCCACCTCCAAAGGCGGCCATCAAGCCACCTTCCAAGCAAACTGGTCTGCCCACTCCAAGAAAGAGTGTAGTACAACTCACTTCCTCGTCCTCCCGTTTACTTTCGGCCGTTCGACAGAGGGTGAGGGTTCCTGGTGCTGGGCAGGCTCCTCCAAAGGGCTCTCCAAAGCATAAACCCAAACCTGCTGGGGGGGGCAAGACTGTCGCGCCCCTCATCCTGATCCTTCCTTCACTATGGGAACTATGGCATTCTCAGCCAGTATAATACAATGGAACTGTCGAGGGTTGCGGGGTAATTGGGAGGAGCTGCGGACCCTCCTGACATGTTCCCCTATGTGTATATGTCTCCAGGAAACTCTTGTAGGGTTTGGCACCCCCCATGCACCACCTGGGTACACTGCTTTTTACTCAACACCAACCCAGGATCCTGTCGTGGGTAGTGCTGTTTTGGTGAGAGCTGACATCCCTCGTCGGCCAGTCCACCTCCAGTCTGACCTCTAGTGTGTAGCTGTACGATTGTATGCCCACTGCTGGTATACAGTATGTTCCATTTATTTACTACCCAACACAGCAGTCGATAGGGTAGAACTTGAGAACCTTCTTGGCCAGTTACCTATGCCCTTTCTTCTCTTGGGGGACTTCAATGGTCACCACCCTTTATGGGGTGAGTGTCTTACTAACCAACGTGGGAGTTTGTTGGCGTCCTTATTGGAGGATGAGGATCTTGCCCTGCTCAATACTTGGGCGTTTACACATTTTCACCCCCAAACGGGTTCATTTACTGCTATTGACCTCTCTGTCTGCTCTCCTGACTGTCTTCTGGACTTTACCTGGGAGGTTGTGGAGGATCTCCATGGAAGTGACCACTTTCCCATCCTTCTCACTGCAGCAGTGTCTAGTCCCTGTTCTCATTTACCGAGGTGGAGAGTGAATAAGGCAGACTGGTCTCTTTTCTCTTCTCTGACTTCTATTAATGTCTCAGTCGAAGACTTTCCACATATGATGAGGCTGTTTCATTCTTTACCTCCCTTCTGCATTCTGCTGCCCTTCATGCTGTTCCCAAAACTTCTGGCACGTATCGCTACTGTCGGGAAGCCGACATGCATCCCCTCGAGCAGGTGTAAGACACCCAGCGGTGACAGAGGTGACAGAGGTGCAAATGACACCGCCTCCCGGAAGTGAGTTAAGGATGAAATGCGGACAGGGGAGAAAGAGTAGCGATTTGGTGTACAGCTGTGGGCAATAGGGAGATGGAATAAGGAAGAGAGGTTGAGAGGAAGAAATAAATAGAGGAAGGAGGAGGAGAGAGAGAGGAGTAGTGCGGGTGGTGTTGGTCGAGTTGTTTACACAGGAAAAGTGTTGGCTAGGCAGTTCAGACCGTGAGAGCGGGTGCTGACACAGCGAGTCTGGTAGGGCCTCTACGGTGGGTGAAGCGGGTGACATGTGGGTGACGGTGCTGGGTGAGTGGGTGAATCATCATCACCCACCACACCCCATATGACTGCTGGCGAATATTGGCAACCTTTTGAGGCCAGAAAGGGGTACAGACCTCAGTTCAGACTAGAACTTGGCGAAGAGCAGACACGAGAGCTGGAGGACGGTGAGACAGCTTGGCGCGCTTGGTGCAGAGACGTCGCTGTATAGCCGAGAGTAAAGTTCCAGGGAGCCAGCATGCGAGCATTACTGGTAGTAAGTGAAAGTACATGCTTTGTGACCGCGGGTATAATTGACTAGCAGTGCTATTTATTTGTCTGTCGTCTGGGAACTAGTAAGGACTCCTAGTTGTCTGTGTCTGGGAACTAGTAAGGACTCCTAGTTAGAAACCGGAAGGAGTCTAAGAACTAGTAAGGACTCCTAGTTTGAAACGGAGGGAGTTAAGATTTTAAATGTTTAAGTGTGTTTTTCTTATATTGATGTAACAGTGATTTCATATATATGAATAACTAAAGAGTGCTATATATATATAACAGCACTAGTGAGTTTTTACAAGACCGGCTTTGCTTTATTAAAATAGTGTTAATATTCCAGTGATTTTAAGAGTAGACGTGTATGTGCGGTTTTTAGGTACTTATGCACGTAGTGAAATGAGGTGGGAATTACCTCAGACTTATTTGTAGATTTTTGTAAATACTATTTTGTAATTAAAGCCTAGAAAAGCCATATTACTTATTCACTTCTTCCAGTTCCCAGTTTTAAGTACATGTGTGTCGGGGCATTTTAGTGAAGTTCCCCCATGTCGTGCGTTACCTGTGTCGAGGCGGAGTTAAACTACGCTACCACTTAATATTAAATACGGGAGAATTTATTCCCGAGAAATACCGTAACGACACCTGGGTAGCGGCACGACATATTGGTGGCAGCGGTGGGATTATCGTGCCACGGTGCTGCAACGTATTGCTAGCAGCGGTTAGGGATGACCGTGCCACAGTGCTGCAACATATTAGTAGCAACAGTTTGAGATCACTCACAGAGCTGCAACATTTTGGTAGCAGTGGTTTGGGGTTATTCCCAACTTTGAGTAATTAAAGGAAATAACTTAAGGGAACTGGAAGGAAGAAATAGTGAATAGTGAATATTCTTCTTTTTAATTGTTCTGTAAATGAGTGATTTTGATTGGGAGGACGTTCTAAACCCAGTTGAGGAATTACTTGATTCAGACGATTCTGACTCTGTTCCTGTAGATTCTGACTCTGTTTCTGACGACTCTGACGCAGAAGACTCTGACGAAATGGACGACAGGACTACAACACCTGTTAACCCTCATCCTTCGAGTACTACTGGGGCAGAAATAGCTCAGTTATCCCAGCAGCTATCTCAGGCGATCTCAGATAATAGTAAGAATCCCATACAACAATTGGGGGCCATGAAATATTTTTGTAGTTCAAAGTTTCGCTCCTCACCGGAATATCCAGGAAAGAGACTGGAGCCAGATGTTATGATCTGGTTAAGTGATATAGAGATGAGGACAAGTGATGCCTCGAAGTGGACTACAAAAGGGAGAATGGAGGTAGCTAGGACGTTTTCACTTGGTCCTGCACAAGAGATTATGGAGATTTTAATCCGGGACTCTAATGAGGAGTGGGATAGTTTTAAAGATCGCGTGAAGGCCCAATATTATACTGAAGAAAGTTTAGAAACGTTGCACCGGGAGTTGCTTACGGCGAAGCGGAACCCCGGGGAAATTCCACTTCACTATTTTTACAGGTTACAGAGCCTGGGAGATAGGATTGTGACGTTGAATCGTACTTTCAAGGAATCAGTGAATCTTATCATTGTGAATAATTTTCTGGACATGTTCCCAAAGCAGTATGTTGCACATGTTCCACAGGGCAGGTACAGTAACCCAGTAGAGGTAGCGAAGGAAGGAGTCAAGTGGGCAGAGAAGACGAATTCGCCTCTGTCAGAAGAAAATGTATTAAAGGAAAGGAGACAGGGAACGATAGCTAGTGTCAACCCGAGTGCAGGCAGTGTTAGTGCATCGCCGAGGCCAAAGGTTCAGCCAAACACTGGAGCGAGAAATCGTACGAATGTGAATAGCGGCAAGGAGGCTCAGCAGAGTTCACGTGGTTTTACTTGTCGGGAAAATGATGAATGCCGTCGGTGTGGGAAGTCAGGACATTTCGCCAAACGGTGTCGTGCAGACAGGCCTCTCCAACGGGGGAAATACGATCATTTGTCACAGGAGCAGAGGAGAAGGATTAAATGTTTTCGTTGTTTCATGACGGGCCATCGTGCTGAGCACTGTGCGGTCCGTGTGGAAAATCCTGGACAGTCGGTAGCTAGATGCCGGGAATGTCAGAGTACTACGCATAGTACAGACCAGTGTAATGGGAAAAGGACTAAGTCACCCGAGGAAGAAAAAAAAAAGCCGGACGAATCGGGTTGGGGAACTTAGTCGTCACAACGACTGATGAAGTAGCGAAGCTGGCGGTGGTTAGAGGCGTGTGTGGAAGTTTACATTGTGAGATACTCCTGGATACAGG
>JAGKTI010028864.1:0-12820 GCA_018397915.1 Birgus latro | reverse complement strand
GTGGTATGGTGTGATGTGCTGTGGCGGGGTGTGGTATGGTGTGATGTTCTGTGGCGGGGTGTGGTGTGGTGTGATATTAACACTGATGATGTGGTGTGCTCTGAGGGATGCTGTATTGTGGTATGAGAATCGGTGTGGTGTGGTATTAGGGTGGTGTAGTGTGGTGTTACCTCCCCACATCTTCAGTAGAGGGGGGGACGGAGAACTCAGCGTGATGACAGTGAGTGGTGTGGTAAGCTGTGAGGTGTTAGAGGTGGTGTGGTGTGGTGTGATGTGGTGAAGTATTAAAGTGGTGGTGTGATTTGATATATTAGTAACACAGAGGGTGGTGTGTAATCATGAGTGGTGCGGTGTTGGGTGGTATGGTGTGAGAGATAATATCCTGGTTATGTGGTATTGAAGATGGTGGTTAGGTGTGGTGTGGTGTGGTGTGGTATTGTATGTGCAGTGATGATACGGTGTGCTATCAGAGGTGACAGAGGGTGGTGTGTCGTCAGTGTGGTGTGGTGTGATGTGATATGGTGTGTGATGTGATGCAGTATGGTGTGCTGTGGTGTTCTGTGGTGTGGTGTAATATCAGAGATAGCCATGTGGTAGTGGTGTGATAGTATGGTGTGGTGTGGTGTTAGGAGTGATATGGTGGTGGTATGGTGGAGTGTGGTGTAAATTAGGGACGGTGGTGTGAAGTTCGAGATGGTGATGTGGTAATGGTGTGGAGTTGTGTTGTGGTGTGGTGTGAAGGGGTGCTGTGGTGTGGAGAGGTGCTGTGGTTTGGAGTGGTGTTGTGACGGAGTGTGGTGTGAAGTGATGTGTGGTGTAAGGAGTGATGTTATGGTGTGGAGTGGTGTGTGGTGTGGTATGGAGTGGTGTTGTGGTGTGGTGTGTGGTGGTTGCTTGGTGTAAGAGGCCAATTACGCTCACTAAAGCTTATAACAAATTCATCACCATCCCAGGCGTAATGGGTGAATTTCATCATTATTTTTGTAATTGGTTAGCATGACGTCCAATTACAGATGCCTTATTTTTTTACCAATTTTTTATTCCAGTTCTTTACCTTTCGCTGTTTTTTTTTTTTCTGTCACTGTTAACTCCTTCAGGCCGAGGATGATGTGATTGTGGTGGTGGTGGTGGTCGTGGTGGTGGTGATGGTGGAAGTGGTGGTGATGATGATGATGATGATGGTGATGGTGTGACGATGGTGGTGGTGGTGATGATGATAGTGGTGGTGATGATGATGATAGTGGTGGTGATGATGATGATGGTGGTGATGATAATGGTGGCGGTGATAATGATGGTGATGATGATGATGATGATGATGTTCAATTACTGATGGCTATAATTGTTCCCATAATTTACTGTATGAAATTCCTCCAGTGAGAAAAGTTCCTCCAGAGCTGAAAAGAATCGCGTGGAGAGATCGCGAATGATACAGAAGGGGTCATTCCTGCTATTCCCAGACGATATTACTCAGCTTAAGATATTATTAGCGCAGCGAGTGTAGTAATAGTAGTAGCAGTATTAATAGTAGTAGTAGTAGCAGTAGTCCCAGGTTCATCTGAATGCGAACCCAGTGGACTGCAGATTGAAGTTCCCCCTCATCTGCAGTTCACCATCTTCCTTTCGGGGGATAGGGAGGGAGTAAAGGGATGATTGTATGCCCGGGCAGCTCCCCCGCTGGGTTATATCGACGCCACCTCGTGTAGGCGTCCCTTCCCAGCGCCCGTAAGTGTTAAATACAGCCTATAATTACCCTCTGACCACAAGAAATCTTCCTTAAGCTTAATAATAACTCTGAGGTTAACCAAAAGAAATATAATGTCACCATATTGAAAAATGATCTCATCAGCGCGAGGATTTTATTTGTTGTTCGTTCCTGCAGCCGCCAGACGATTTTATAAACCGTACAAGAGCACGCTAGTCATGGAGGGGTGAACAAAGGCCACCCATAACCCCTTCAGTTTGCAAAGTCCACTCTGTGCGTAAAAAATCATCTGGAAATAACAAGAATGACATAAAAAGACGCCCTCGATATGAAAGAGTAAGTGAAGCCTGTATCTAACTCCACTAATTTCCCCAAAGCTAAATATAATCACCAGGGAATAGCGAAAATAAACTGCAAAAAGACGTCATGATAAATGGAATTAAAATGCCAGAAGACATAGAATAACTGGAAAGAAGGATAGCTCGGAAGTTAAAAGCAAATAGGTCGAACGATAATAAAGGAAATGTAAAGTGTTAATGAGTTATTTCACGCACCGAACGTATCATGGCGGACACATTCCATCCTGCCGCATCCCAGAGCTGCTTAGCGTCCAGAAGCCCCTGTAGCTCCGTGTAGGCTTCCTTGTATCCTGGGTAGGGACGAATGCCGGAGCCTGCCCCACTCCCTGCCTCCCCTTCTGCCTCACCCCCTGCTGCCTCAGCCTTTGCCTTCCCTGTCAGGTTGTGGTACAGGGCCCTCACCAGCCAGGGGTTCAGGTCCGCCTCCAGGTATCTGTGTTGAGAAAGGACGTGAAGAGGGAGAGGGAGGGTGCCGGAGGGCAGTGGCGTGGTGATGGAAAAGAGTAGGAGGGGATGGGGAGAGAGAGAAGATATATATAGATAGATAGGTAGATGTATTTATGTATGTATACATTTATTTATTTATTTATTCATTAATTCATTTATTTATTTATATATATATTAATTGGTGTTTACATGTGTGTGTATGTGCGTGCGCGCGCGGGATACTTTCGGCACATATTTGACAGAAATTGAGACAGGTGACAAAAGAGAGTACAGTAGTTAAGGATACTGGTGGTGTGAGTACTGGTATAACGAGGTAGAGCGAGAATATTTTCTGGAAGAGGTAAAATGCACAAGGGAAGGGAAATATGTAATGGAGGAAGGCATAAAAGAGTAGTATGTGCTGGAACAGGTCGAGAGGGATGCTACAAAGAAGTAAGCCGGGTCCGTAGAAAATGGAAATCCCGTATGGACTAGAAGTAGGAAAACTCTATCCACTTTAACTTGGCCTAAAATTCCCATCCCTCCATCTTGAATTCTGAGACGCAAGAAAACAGTAACAGAAGAATATGATGTTAGTCACAAAAAAGGTGTTGTAAAAAGGGATGCAGAACAGTAGTTTTATAAGCAAGAGAATAATAGTATGGCGTTAGACACGATAAATGCTATGGTAACGATGCAGTGTCCTAAATTTGTCCTTTTTTGTCATTAAGTTACAAGAAAAAAGCTTCAAAATCATAACATTACCAAATTAAGAAAGACAAAATGTAGTTTGTTTTTAAACAGAGAAAGAACGAGAGGGGAATAGGTAAGAGATCCAGGGAGATGTTTGAAAATGAGTAAACAGGGACGCTGGTTGGGGGAACTGAGGCGTACTAAAAGGGAAGGAAGAAAATGTTCCGGAAAAATGTGATGAGATGTGTTGGAAAGTGGTGGGGAAAGGAGCTGGAAGTGGTGGCGAGGGAAACAGAAAAGGGAAGAGCAAACAGAGGCGCTGGTAGAGAGAGAGAGAGAGAGAGAGAGAGAGAGAGAGAGAGAGAGAGAGAGCACCGACGTCTTTCTGTTTCCAGTCTTTTTTTTTTCTGTCTCCAACCAATTTTTCCCAGCCGCGATAGCGAAGCTGGTTTTGTTTTCAATTTGTCTGTGTGTCTGTGTGTCTGTTAGCATGATAACTTCGCAACCGCTCAACATATCATCACCAAATTTTACAGGTGTGTAGTAGGGAAAAAAATCGATCACGAGTTCGAAATTGGTGAAAGTAAGTCTAGGACTGTGTGTCTGTTACCACGGTAACTTCGCAACCGCTCAAGATATCATCTCAAAATTTTACAGATGTGTAGTAGGGATGCAAATCTGATACGAATTAGAAATTGGTGAAAGTCGGTCAAAGTCAAGATCATATTCTGAACCTCGCTAGATATGTATCAGCTCGCTGCTGGTGTGATTCCCTCCTTGGGGGGAGGGGGCTCTGTTTTTTTCTGTCTTCTGCATATTTTTGTCTTCAGCCTATTTTTCTGTTTTCAGCCTATTTTTTTCTTTCAGCCTATTTTTTGCCTTCAACCTAATTTTTCTGTCTTCAGCCTATTTTTTTTCCCTTCAGCCTATTTTTTCATGTCTTCAGCCAATTTTTCCTATCTGCAGCCCATTTTCTGTCTTCAGCCTATTTTTCTGTCTTTAGACTATTTTTTTGCGTCTTCAGCCTATTTTTTCTGTATCCAACCTTTTTTCTGCGCCCAGTCCTTCTTTTGTCTCCAGGCTTTCTTCTGTCTCCAGCCTATTTTTCTGTCTTCAACCTATATTTTTCTTTCAGCCTATTTTTTGCCTTCAGCCTACTTTTCTGTCTCTAGCCTGTTTTTCTGTTTCCAGCCTATTTTTCTGTCTTCATCCTATTTTCTCGTGTCTTCAGCCTATTTTTTGCCTTCAGGCTGCTTCTCCTGTCTCCAGCCTATTTTTTTTTGCCTTCAGCCGATTTTTTTTACAGTTCAGGAGAGACTTTCTGAATCTGAGGGGTTACATAAAGCCTTCATTATTCCCTTCATGATCAGGTGGCTCTCCTAAACTTTTTAAAAAATTATAATCTATTAATAATAATGAAATAAATGTGACTAAAGTGGGGTCCTCAGCCTGAAGGGGTTAATAGGGGAGAAATAATCTAATAAAGGTAGTTGTATGTTAGAAATGGACCCAAAAATATACCAAATAAAGTAGAAAATGTCTTGGAAATTTTTATACTATGGTGCAAAGGTGGAAAATACACCTGAAGAAAATTAATTACCGTGAGGGAATTGAAGGTGTGCCGCAAAGAGGAATGACTGCCGGAGGGGAAGAAAGGATGGGAGGAGAGGTCTGGTGGAGAGGGGCGTGGAGAGGGATGGTGGAGTGTGGTGGTGGAGAGGGGTGAGGAGAGGGGTGGTGGAGAGGGGTGAAAAATGAAGGGGTAGAGAGTGATGGAAGGAGTGGAGAGGGAAGGGGTTGAAAAGGATAATGGAAAGGGATGGTGGAAAGGGTGGAGAGAGTGGTGAAGGGGGATAGAGGAAACTGTGGAGAGGGGTGGTGAAAGGGGTGACTGAAAGGGTGTTGAAAGTAGAGATGGGGAGGGGGTGGAGAGGGGTTCTGGAGTACAAAGGACAGCAGTGAAAAGTAAACAGCAACAAACCTGATTTTCCTTCGATGATCTTTAATACTGAGAATACAGTGACCAAAAATATGTACTCCTGTTAAGCTTAAATGAAGGATAGTAAAGCAAGAAGGCTTCCCCGCACCCACCATCCCTCCAACCGAAGCTGAGAGGAAAATGAGAACGCCATGCAGGAGAGAGAGAGAGAGAGAGAGAGAATAAAAAAGAATAGCCACTGTCACGAAAATATCAAAGGAAAGACTGAAATGAAGAGGGAAGAGAGTGGCATTGGAAAAAAGTTGGAAAAAGGGGATGAAAATGAAGCCACAAAAATACTAGAAATGGATTAAAAATGGGTGTTAGTGCATATCTTAAAGGAGTGATGGAAAAGGGTGGGAAAGGACAATGAAAGAGGGAGGAAAGGGGTGGTGGGAGAGGCAGGAAAGGGCGGTGCAAGAGGGTGGATATGGACAGGGGTGGTTAAGAGGGTGGAAATGGAGAGGGGGTAGGAAGAGGTGTGTGGGAAGGCTTAAAGGGGTGTTGGAAAAGGGTGGAATAGGGGTGTGGAGTGAGGTAAACGGTTTCAGGGTGGGTCGGGTCGATGGGTGGTGGGCTGACTGTCGACTTGAGTGGGTGCTGGAGATAGATAGATAGATAGATAGATAGAGAGAGAGAGAGAGAGAGAGAGAGAGAGAGAATGCGTGTGTGTCGTTTGTACCAGTGGATGCGTTGGTAATGTGTTGGCAGCAGACGGTGTGTTAGTAGTGTGTTGGTAGCAGTAGGTGTGTTGGCAGCAGTGGGTGTGTTGGTAGCAGTGAGTGTGTTGGTAGCAGTGGGTGTGTTGGTAGCAGTGGGTGTGTTGGTAGCAGTGAGTGTGTTGGTAGCAGTAGGTGTGTTGGTAGCAGGGGGTGTGTTGGCAGCAGTAGGTGTGTTGGTAGCAGTGGGTGTGTTGGTAGCAGTGAGTGTGTTGGTAGCTGTGGGTGTAGAGGTAGTAGGAGTGTGTGTGTAGAAGGGCGTGGCAAGGGAGGTAGGGAAGTGAGGAGCGCGGATGGGTGGGTAAGCTAGTTAGTGGAAAATTGACAGTAATGTGTGGACGAGTGAGGTGGTGGTGGTCAGGGTGTGTGTGTGTGTGTGTGTGTGTTTGAGTTGGTGAGCCTAGGGTATATGTGTATGTGTAAGTATGTCTGAGTGTATGTGTGTAATTGCCTTTATGTGTATGCAGCTAATAACGAAACAAGGACTAGGTCTGAAAAAAACTAATTCCATCCAAAGAATATACGAGTATTAAAAAAAAAAAAAAGCCACAAGCCAGATCTGTTTATTTTTTAATTTGTTTGTAGTTGTGATTGTGTGGCTTGCGTTTTGTACATAGCTGGCGAAATGGAGAGAGAGAGAGAGTAATGATGTGTGTGTGTGTGTGTGTGTGTGTGTGTGTGTGTGTGTGTGTGAAGAGCAGTATAGTGATGGGAAAGTATAGTTATGTGTACGAGACAGACAGACAACGATAGAGATGTGAGGACTGATGTGTGTGTGTGTGTGTGCGCGCGTGTGTGTGTGTGTATGCGTGTGTGTGTGTGTGTGTGTGTGTGTGGGTGTGTGTGTGTGTGTGGGGTGATGTAGTGNTATAGTTATGTGTACGAGACAGACAGACAACGATAGAGATGTGAGGACTGATGTGTGTGTGTGTGTGTGCGCGCGTGTGTGTGTGTGTATGCGTGTGTGTGTGTGTGTGTGTGTGTGTGTGTGTGTGTGTGTGTGTGTGGTGATGTAATGTGTATGAGACAGACAGGGAGAGAGTGTGTGTGTGTGTGTGTGTGAGTAAGTGAGTGAGTGTCAGAGAGCGTTGGGCACACATATCAACCGGTATATGAGGCTAATTATGAGTGATGTATAGACACGCTGAATGCATGTCACAAGAGGCGGGGTGATGTGAGTGACAGGCACGTGCGCGGATAGGGGATGGGCGGCCACGTTACTTACACCTGCGTTACCTTGACAACCAGTATACCAGAGCTGGCCACCATTTATGAGTTTTGTCATAGAGATACCTTTGTCCATACTTATAACCTCTTCTATACTTAAGCTGTATTTAAGATTGCTATTACAGGGGGGGGGGGGTCCAGTGAAACGTGTACCAAACTTTAGGGGGTTATGCTTGATCTAATTTTCACCAGCATCAACAGCATCATTATCAACATCATCACCATCATCATCATCATCATCCACATGTCTAATCTATCCCTAGGATGGGGTGAGACTGGGTTTAGAGAGTCTCCCCAGTATCTATCTGTCTATCTATGCTTTCAACCCTGTTTATTTGTTGGTTGGTTTGTCTGTTAGCAGAATTACTCAGGAACTAAAAGAGAGATCTGGACCAAATATGGTGGGTAGATAGCTCATGTCCCAGGGAACAATCGATTAACTTCTGGGTCCGATCCGAATCGTATAACAGATTCTGGATCCGGAAACACATTTTCTGAAACCATAATCATTGATGAGAAAACCTAATCCATTATGAAGAGTGGTTTGGAAATTACGTTGCTCTTGTCGGAGAGATGTGCTCCACTGAGTGCCCCTATAGTTTATTTATTTATTAATTTACTTATTCGTTCATTCATTCATTCATTCATGCATGCAGGTGCATATATAGTACAGGCAGATAAATAGATAGATATACAGCACAAATCTGTCCAGTTGAATGAGCCACACTCTCATTCAATCACCATTCAAGCCCCCGGAATCCTGACTCCACCTCACAAGCATATACATCCACTCTTATGCATCAGTGCCAGTTATCAACAAGAGTTGCTCCCACGACTATCACTTCACTGGGAATGAACATGGGAGCCAAACCCTTGCCATACACTCCTTACTACGAAATTCTTCCAGCCAGACGGAATCCCTGTAAGCTCCCTCGCCTCATCATCATCTCGGGTCCAGTTCTTAACCATTATGGCGATACAGTTACTAATGAACTTTCTGGTGAATTATAAGGGACACAGTTTTTTCCCCATAAGGACTTCAGTAATTGTAGCTGTGTAACGATTGAGAGCTGGGCCCTTGAGACAGCATTTCTTACTCAAAATCAGCCCAAGAATATAACCTCCTGAAGTCTGCCTCACGTTTCTTGAGACACCTGTACATTCATTTATCTTCAGTCACACACCTACCGAGCACTGACACTCAAATTAGACTTATGTAAGATAAAGGTAAAGGTGTGGGGCTGATGCCTTGAGACTCCTAATCGCTATGTTCGTCTTAATTTACACCTCTCCTCCTGTGTCGGGTTATGCACACACCGTCTTGAGATACACAGCCACTGTATCATCTAGAGTAACATGGTGTCATCCTTAGTACTTAATTAGCGTACCAGTCCATGGAGGTCGCCTGGTGACCGGAGCGCGGATGAGCGGGTAAGGCAGTTAGTGGAAAATGGGCAGTAATGTGTGGACGAGTGAGGTGGAGGTGGTCAGGGTTTGCTGCCAACACCAGGAATTGAACCCTGCCATTAACTAGCAACTACATGGTAACTAGCAGCACTAACCACTCGACTATCGCGGAGGGAAAGTGAAAAATAAAGTGACAAAAATATGACAAAGAAAATCACACGGGAAATTATTTATCCTGTACATAAAGACACTCTGCATCTTTTTACTTTAACTTCCTCTGAAAAGGAAGAGAGCTGTATTTTCCTCTACTGCCACAGAACTACGTGAAATAAGCTCCCGAAGGACGAAAGTTAATGAGAAATGAATAACTTTAATAATCATCCAAAATTCCATAAAATTGTCTGGAGGTTGTACTTGTCGCTATTGTTGTGGCCTCAAGTTCAATTGAAACGCAAACCCGGTGGACTGAAGGCTGAAGTTACCCTTTTCCTGCAACCTAGCATCCTCTTTTGAAAGGGTAGGGATTTGAGGGACGTTTGTATAACCGGGTAGTGTGTGTGTGTGTGTGTGTGTGTGAGAGAGAGAGAGAGAGTTACATCCATACCACCCCACGAAGGCGTCCCTCTCCAGCACCACGTTATCGCAGTGAAAGGATGACGCTCCCTTGTTTCACTCCAATTGTCCTTCCGTCTCGTTAGCAAGGCGACTTTGATGGAGTTGCGAGATCGAAGGCGACTTGTGAGTGTCGGCGCCTAACTACAAGGGGACAGGTAAGGGACGGGCCGATATATCTCAAGGGGGAGGCGGGAGGGAAGAGAGAAAGAAAGGGAGGCGAGGCAAATTATAGGCAGGGGCGTATAAGCGACGGGGGGTGGAATTAGAGACGTTCGATTTTCCCTGTGCCAAATGAGAAGGAAGGGAGATGGCTAAAATAGAAATATATAAATACAACACCTCTGGTCGATACAGGTTGAGAGGAAATTTTTTGTCTCAAAGGAAAATATACTGAGGTTTATCTTATTTTCGTCTCTTTATACCATCACCATCATCATCATTACCATCATCATCATCAAGTGTTCTGTTAAAAGAAAGTAGATGCAATGTGGCCAGCAGATGGTGACCGATGGGATATGATTTGGTCTACTTGAAATGAAAATAGATACGCTGAAAGTAATCATCATTGTTATTGTCTTTCTGTTAAACGAGATCAAAGAGAGATAACTGTCATAAATATACGCTTCCGGTAAATACAAACTGAGAGAAATATTTAATCTGCCTCAAAGGTAAATAAATATACTAAATCTTCTCTTCTCTAGTAACATAAGATAAAGAGTAAGTCCCACTGAAGAGAATGTATATCCGTGAGAACAGGTGGAAGGGGAAATTAAAGATGAGATGGAGGGATGGCGTAGAGAGTTGGATGAGAGAAAGGGGTGTGAATTGGAGGAAGGGCAACCAAATGGCAGAGGACAGGGCGACGTGGAGGCAATTTGTTTGTGGCCACCTCTTTACAGGATTAAGGCGTATGGCATTAGATAACCGATAAATTCCCATAGGTCACAGTGAGAGGAAATAATTTACTAATCAAACACAAAATCAGTTGACCTCTGCTTTGAAGGCCTGAGAAATTTTCGTATTCACAGTATCATGAGGAGAGCATTCCAACGTTTACCGACAGAGGAAATGCCTGGAGTGTTGTGACGTATTACATACCACGAGAAAAGACCTGATTACCTGTTTTTTTAATGCATATTTCGTCACGTAAATAGACCGAAAAGCTGGTGGAAGTTTAATATGCAAAGAATGCCGAGGATTAAAAATATCTTTCATTTTGCCTGGCTATATCTCGTGTGTTACGGGGATGGTTCAGTTACCCTTATCATTTCCTACTCCCACTACCACACCCAAGCCCACACCAGTACATTCAGCCGTCCTCACAACACAAAAGATACCGCCAGATGGGTTTGTAGTGGACTGCTACTTACTGGCCTCCTTATAGAGTCCGTGATCCAAAAAGACGATGATGTTCAAGATGCCGACTGAGATCGGACCAGAAAAACCTAAAATGATTAAAAAACGCGATCCAAATACCTAAGTCAGACTCATTAACAGAGCGTCCGACAGAACAGCACAAGAGGAAAGGCATCATTAATGAAAAAATATAATAATAGTAATAATAACAACAATAATAATAATACGAACAACTACTGCATTCGAATACATTTTTCAGCATTTTCGTGGGAGGCCAGGCTTCTGATATATTAGTGAAACAACTGAACGTAATATTGAGTTTGTCCACGGTAACACCCAGCAACTTACCGTACCTAGCGTGCATTCATTGATTACAGAGTCGTTGATTGCAATTTCAGGATGCAAATGAAGAAGCGTCCTGTATCTACTGACGATAAGACTGTGAGTTTTTGCCGGGTTTAGCTTCATATCCCACTAATCACAACTACTGATAATTTGTAATATACTGTAACTTATTGGTCGCCTAAATTCTCTTAGGGGAAAAAGAAATGGAGCATATAAATATGACGTATCATCACTACACGCAATTATTATTATCATCATCATCATCATCATCATCATCATCATCATCATCAAATTTTCTGCTGATAAAAATATGCACAAGAACAGCATATCCACAGAGCAATATATAATAAATCCGGCTGCTTTACAGGCATTAGGGTATTCTTTTAGGCCAACACTTTCGGTAATAATAAACTTTGAAAAATCCCATCAGTCAGCGGATTACTTCTGTATATATACAGTATATATCAGTCCATTAAATCCACTGCATAACCGGAATTCTCTGCTGAGGGAGGTAGATGGCCAGCATTATCCCATCCCCATGCTAACCTGGTACGAATTCGAAAAGGGCGTCCGTAGTGGCAGCGGTAGTTCTCAAATGTGAACTCAGTGGACTGCAGACTCAAACTGTCCTCCTCTTGCAGTCCACTATCCCCTTTTTTCCGGGATAGGAAGGGAACTGGGGGACGTTTGTGTAACTGGGCGGTTCCATAAACAGGTTATATCAATGCCGCCACATGAAGGAGCTCCTCTCTATTACCAGGGTGTTTGTAACGAGAGCGATGCCTTGTGAATGAAAGGGTGCTGCAGTGGCTGTGTCTGTATATTAGAGTCTACAGTGTGTTTTCAGCCATTGGTATGAATAGGTAGCGTGAGAAAAAAAGGAGAGTCCTAGAATATGCGCGCGCGTGTGTGTGTGTGTGTGTGTGTGTGTGTGTGTGTGTGTGTGTGTGTGTTGCGTGCAGGAACAATGAAGGAGGCCTGAAAGAGTTAATGGTTTAATCTTGTCGCCACCAAATGAGTTTATTCAGCTTAGTGGAGACTGTACAATGGGAATTCAAGGCCAGACATGCAAAAAGAGTGGGGAGTGTGGCAATTAAGTCGGCGTCAGCTGAGACAAACGGCCTGCTCATTAAGTAATCCCCCCCACCTGCTGCTGCTTTTAATTCCAGGTCATGTAACAGTGGCGGAACTCACCACCACGGACGCCTTATCTGCCCCTCACTCGGCAGGTCTAAACCAAAATAGAAAGTTGGTCCAATGGCACTGTGTTTAAGGGGATTAGGCTGACAGTATATCATTCCAGGTAGACAGATATAGTATAGATATATGCAATAGTAGTTGTTATTACTCAGGTTCATCTGACATATGAGCCTAATGGATTGGAGGCTGAAGTTACGCTATTCCGGGAGTCCACCACCACCCTTTCAGGGGACAGGAAGGGAAATTAATGTGCATTTGTATGACTGGAAGTTGGATCCACCCGGTTATATCGGTGCCACCACGTGAAGGTGCTTATATCCAGCACCATAATATACATAAGTGGACATAAATAGCAAGAGCACTGCATCAGGGTGTGTTAGTGTCCACAATGGTCTATGCTGTGAGACCTTGGAACAGCATAAAAATATCAAGGGCGAGAGCAGCAGAAATGAGCGTTTTAAAGAATGGATGTGGTGTGCGTTGGGTGGCTGGGTAAGAAACATGAGGATTCGTGAGAAATACTGAGAAAGGAAAGCTACTGATCAAATTGTAAAAGAGAATGTGCTTGCTGGTAGGGTCACACTGAGAGAGGATATGCGTAGGATGGTGAAAAGAGTATACATGAGTAAGTTTGAGAGTAGGAGGCTGTGCAGTAGGTCAAGGAGAAGGTTAACGGATATGGTGAGATAGTGAATATGCAAGATAAGGAAGCTGAAGTATGAAAATAGTAAACAAATTGATCGAAGTGGATGCTGAGACACAGTATCGGTATGCATCCAGACCCACATGCCAA
>JAGKTI010028863.1:0-12820 GCA_018397915.1 Birgus latro | reverse complement strand
ACTTATCAGTGTGTGTGTGTGTGTGTGTGTGTGTGTGTGTGTGTGTGTGTGTAATTCGTACGACAGTCAAAACAAAAATATTAATGGTAGGAGAGATCCGACCCAAATGACTCAGTTATCGGTCATGTCACAGAAGTAAGTTGGGGGGTAGATGTTTAGAAACAGAGCACATGATAACACGGCACATGATACACATTCTAACTTTAAAGTTCAGTACAATCAGAAAGCACAGCTTATGGAACACCAGCGTGAGCAAGAGGTGAAGCACATGTGCCATTCTGGTCGGGATGTGACTGATAGTTCCAGCACACCACACAAATTGTTGAGGAGGCCATTCAACAGGTTTCCTCTGTCTAGGTTTATGCTTGCCAGCACAAACATTTCGAAATGAATATAAGAGGTTAACCATATTGATATGGGATCATAATCATTTAGTGCTGAAGGAAAAAATGGAATGACCAATGTATTAAACTGCATATTATCTTGTCGTCATTATCATATCGTATTGTTAAGAAGCGAGACTTGCAAGTTAGGCAGTCGAGCAGCTTCTCGACCTTTCCCGATGTTTACCCTAGGTTCCGGTACGAGTCAGAGTTGCTAGTTTGCCTGCTGTTTGTAAGCATAGTTGTTTCGTAAGTTATGCATTAATTTTTGTGCTCCTTTCTTTATAATGTTTTACTTATGTGATTGCTTGTTAAATTATGTAATTTGATTTTAATTTGTATGCCAAATAATGTAGAGTGTTGTGCAGTGTGGGGAAGCTCTGGCATGTGTTGGTTGTCTCTGAGTTTGTAACTGTGCTCTCTCTCTTGAATACACCAGAACTGTGGAAAAATGTGAAAGCTTCTAGAGTAATGCAAGCTTATATAAGGATAGGGAAGAGGCTAGAGCAAGTTCAGTTGGTTTTCAGTTCAGTTTGAGTGTAGTGCAGTGTCAGTACAGCGTCAGTGTAGTTTGTATATATTCAGTACTTGTGAAAACAGTGAAGTGTTGTTGGCAAATAGTGAAGAGTTATTGACGTTTGTATACTTACGGTACTTGTGAAAATAGTGAAGTGTTGTCAAGCATTAAGTGTAATTATTTGGAGAAAAAAAAGACAGCGAACGTAAGAAGCCAGTGTTTATTTACGACACCTGAGCTGATCCTTTGTACTGTACACCTAATGGCTGGCCACAGGAAGAACAACTCACTGGGCAACGTTCTTCCTATACTGAACTACTGCTGTTGGAGCCTGTGCCAGTGTGGGACGGGGACGTAACACTGGTGTCAGGAGTGTGGATTATTAAGGGCTGCAGTAAGGCTAACCTTCGACATGGAAGCAGAAGGTGTGCAGACAAGGTCTCGAGCTGTGCAGGAGGAGGAAAAGTCCCTGGCGACAACTGTGAAGCTATTACAGGCACAGAACAAAGAACACAAAGAACAATTACAGGCACAGAATGAAGGACAGAAAGAACTCAAAGAACAATTACAGGCACAGAAGAAAGAACTTGAAGAACAATTACAGGCACAGAATGAAGGATGGAAAGAACTCGAAGAACAATTGCAAGCACAGAGTGAACAACTTGAGGCACAACGTGAAGAACAAAAAGAACGACATGAACAACTTCAAGAGGCATTACAGGAGCAACAGAGGGAATTACAACTGAGGATGCAAGGACAGCTAATGCTTTCATGGGGGAAATGAAGGAAGAAGAGGAACAATTATTGAAGGAGGAGGTATACGCTGAGCTTCGGCAGCAGAAGTGTGAGGTAAGCAATAATGTGACCTAGCTCAAACAGCATGTAGATGACCAGTTGAAGTCAGTTAGTGAGGAAATAGTGACAGAGTGCAGACAGCATGTAGAGAACCAGTTGAAGCATGTAGTTGACCATGTGAAGATAATTAGTCAGAAAACTGAGGCTGTAGAGCAGGGTTCTTCAATTCCTTTGCCTGAAGGGCCAGTTGCACTCACTTCGTGCATGGTTGAGGTTCAGATTTAAAAAAGAAAAAAAAAAAACTTTACCAGTATACAGAGGGTGTCTCAAGACCTGATGTACTAACTTTAGGAGGTGATTCTTGACCTAACTTTAAGAGGAAATATCAGCATGGGACCAATTGTTAACTGATAAGGAGCTATATTTACTGATTGCTTTGTGAGTAAACTATTAGGGAGACCATTTTGTCTACAAGGTCAACAACAAATATAGCTCCAAAACGGTTGAGTCTTGGACCCATTTGAATAGATTTTTTTTTTTTTTAATACAAAACTGACCAAGGATCTAAAGTTAGTTCATTAAGTGCTGGGATACACTGTATAATATTACTAATACCATAAAACGTATGCAAGTGATTTATTTGATTGCAGGAAAATGCATAATAGCGATTTTAAAACATAATGACCTGGTGTATTTGGAAATACACCATCACATCACTTTTGTACTGTTCACTCATAACCAGTCCAGAAGTTCAGTACCCTTCTGTCAACCCATCATTTGAACAAGATAATGACAGCAATCACTGGGTACTTGCTGCAACTTGATACATATAGTATTCACACGGAAAGGAATGGTCACAGAGATGGCATGGCATTTAGTTTGATGAAACTTACTTTAATTCAAGGAATGTGATAACCAAGAGTAGTTGGAAAATTAATAGTCTCTGTTGGACAGTAATCTCACTCTGTCTTTTAACCACGATATTTAATTTTCTGTCATGTATTTTATAAAGAAAACAGTATAATTATACAGTAATACCCATGTCCTAAGACATTACTGCCAGGGTTTAACATACTATAAATAGACAACTATATAAAATGCTAATTATTCAGGTGATATAAAAATAATCTCATTCATAAATCTCAAATGCTTAGTTTCTTGGATATGAACTAAATTCTGTATATTCAACGAAGGAAGTCACTAGGGTCCACACCAGCGCTCGTCGCGGTCCGGATTTGGACCGCGGTCCACCATTTGAATACCACTGCTGTAGAGAAATATTGCATTGCTGAGCCTCAGATTAGTGTACAGGGGGAATATGAAAGGAATGGACAGTGTATGGTGAATATTGACAGATCCCAGGCATCAAAAGGTAGCATTACAGGGTTGAATAATCAGAATGCAGAAGTTTTAAGTCCTGGCCTTAATTATGATGCCCCAGTTTGTAGGCCCCAAACCAGTGAAGTGCATGGCTATAATGGGGGTCCAATTAAAATGAAACCTCAGGAATCTGATGGTAAAGTATCTTGGGAAGCTTACCGTGCACAGTTTGAGTTACTTGTGGATCAGAGTGGTTGGTATGGTAGGCAGAGGGCAGTGCAGCTTGCTACCAGCCTTAAGGGTGCCGCAATGGAAATTCTGGGCCAGATGTCAGTGATGGAAAGGAACAGTTATCAGTCTCTAGTAACAGTACTGGAGCGCAGATATGGAACCATGTACAGTACCAGACTGAGGTTTACAGAGCAAGATTCGAGGAGAATCCCTACAGAAGCTTGTTCATGACCTGGAGAGTATGGCATATAAGGCGTACCCTGGAGCAGCACCTAACCTGTTGGCTATTCTACTGAGGGGCCAGTTCACCGATGTTCTTGGTAGTGCAGAGTTGAAAGTGCAAGTGAAGCAGGCACAACCCAGAAGCATGCAAGAAGCACTAGCCAAGGATCCAGTACATCCACCTTTGAGGCATGTTGTAGTGCAGGATTCAAGGCAAGAAAGGGGCAGGTGTGTGAAAGGGAAAAATTTGAGGGAAGTTGCTGGTGCTGTGAAAAGCCAGGACATAGAAAAGAGGACTACTACAAGTGGAAGAGGGAACCGGAGAAGACCGGAGGAGGATGCTGGTTCTGCGAGAAGCCGGGACACAAAAAGAATGATTGTCACAAATGGAAGAAGAAGCAAAAACAGAGTAGTGCAAAGAAATCTTCATTTGAAACAAAAGCATGTTGGACATGTAGTGAGGTGGGAGCCCTTCAGTTCTGAATGTCCAAATAAGAAAAAGGATGATAAGAAGAAGGTTGCAGAAGACCAGAAAGAAGCAGAAAACTAGTGGAGGCTGGTGTGAACAGGCAACCACCAGCCAGCTTTTCCCAAGTAGCCCCACCACCGAGAAAATGCAAGAGAACTGCAATCGACAGTGTGCGGGTATTACCGCCTGATGAAACAGCCAGTGCGGAGGATGGCACCAGCCTAACGGCAAGAAATGGAGAAGGTGATGGAGAATCTCCAAAGTCAGGGAGTGATAGAAAAGTCCAGCAGTCCTTGGGCATCAGCAGTGTTCTGGTAAGGAAGAAGGAAGGCTCAGTAAGGTGCTGTGTAGATTATCGAGCCCTGAATGAAGCGACAGTGAAGGACACATACCCCTTGCCAAGAACTGATGACACCCTGGATGCTCTGTCAGGTGCTAAGTGGTTCTCCACCCTAGACATGAAGGCAAGATATCATCAGGTCAAGGTTCTTGAGAAGGACAAAGAGAAGATAGCCTTTCCATACGGGCGGGGTTTATGCCTTTTGGCCTATGCAATGCCCCAACTACTTTTGAGCATCTAACGGATTGCTTACTGGAAGGCCTGCGCTGGCAGATGGCCCTCATCTATCTGGACGATGTAGTTGTGTTTGACGGACTTTCGATAGGAATCGGAGAGGTTGTCGGAGGTGTTGAACAGGATCCTCGCAGCACATCTCAAGCTGAACCTCAAGAAGTGCTACTTGTTTCAGAAGGAAGTAAAGTACCTGGGACACATTGTAGGCGAAAGTGGTGTCCATACTGACCCGGAGAAGGTGGCAGCTGTGGAAAACTGGCCAGTTCCAATCTGTGTGAAGGAGCTACAGAGTTTCCTTGGCTTGTGACCTACTACCGGCATTTTGTCAAGGATTTTGTGATGATAGCTGCACCTCTGCACAAGCTGTTGGGGAAGAGGCAGAAGTTTGCATAGAAAGCAAAGACTCAGAAAGCCTTCGATGAACTCAAGCATGCATTGGCAAGCTTTCCAGTTTTGCCATACCCTGATCAGAGTCAGCCATTTATCTTGGTCTGTGATGCTAGTGACCATGGTACTGGTGGAGTCCTGTCGCAGAAGAATGAAAAAGAGTATGTGGTAGCATATTACAGCAAGAAACTCAGCCCACCAAGCGGAACTACTGTGTGGCCTGTAAGGGGCTCCTGGCAGTGATGAAGAGCCTTGATTACTTCCATCCCTACTTGTATGGGTCATCAGGACGGACCATGCAGCACTCAGGTAGCTGAAAATGATAAAGAATACGGAAGGACAACTGGCACACTGGCTTGGGAAGCTAGACCAGCACAACTGTGAGGTGCAGCACCATCCTGGGTGGGCATGGCAATGCTGACAGCCTGAGTCATAGGCCTTGTGACCAAAGTGCCAGAAGTGTAGTAAAAAAGATCACAGTAAGAAATGCAGCTGTACTGCAGTGACAGGGCCAGTGTCAGATGAAGAAGACCTGAAGAGGATTTAGATGGAGGATGCAGATATACAATCAGTGCTTGAGTGGCCACAGCAGAGAACAGTGCGACCATCTTGGGAAGAAGTTTCCAGGTTAAGCCCCGTGACCAGCAACTACTGGAGTCAGTGGGACCTTCTTTGTTTGAACAACGGTAAACTGAAGCGTCAGTTGGAGACAGCCGATGGCCTCAACAAGTATTGGCAACTGGTGGTTCCGAAGACGATGAGGTCCGAGATCTTGGATGAGTCCCATAACCACGTCACTAGCCCCTTAACCGCGGATCGGCACTGTCGTGATGCTTGGGCGCAATGGATCATACCGCGGGGCATCGCTTCTGTGATTCTGTGTTGTTTTGAATTCGCCCGGGCTTTCAAGTGGTGACTTGTATCATCTATCAGTACTGTCAATGTCCAACAATAGTCAGAGCTGCTAATGTCATCAGTACTCCCATCCATTGTTGACAGTTTAGCCATTTTCCCCCATTCTTGACTCCCCTCCCTACCTCCCCTCCATTACCCTCTTCTCTCGCCTACTCAGCTGCGCTGCACCACGCAAATCTTCCCCGGATTTTTCCACTGATTTCATCCACTGAAATGAGCCCTATGCCCTATTCTTATACAAAATAACATATTCAAAAAAATAAGGTAATTAATTGATAGTGCCATATACCTGGAATTGGCTAGTTATCACCTGGCATCATCCCACGTGCACTCGTTCACTAATTTTCCCTGCATATTTCCCCTTGATATATGCCGTATTACCTATTCTTGTAATATAAATATATATAAGAAAGGAAGCGAGAAGCCTGAGTGCTATTTACAGTCACCTGGAACCACCTAATTTATTATGTATTGTCTAGATTTCCTACGAATTATTTCATAGCATATAAATTAGCAGCTGACATTGTCAACCCTTGGCTGCCCATTATACACTACATCATTCAGTTCAGTGTCGTCCTTCAAGGTGGAATCATGTCGCACTCACGCCTCTCCATTTCCGCCGCTTCTGCGTCCATTGCAAAGGGCCCTGTGACCTCTACCCCTACTAAACAGTGTGGGAAGCTTTAAAGGACTAAGTGACTCTGCTGTGGACGTGAATTGGCTGAACTATCGATGATAATGGTGGATAGTGACCGATACTTGGGGTAAAGACTGAAAGTGAAAGCTTCGCTCTCTACGTCTACGTAGTTTACTGAATGAGAAATTGAATGCCTGGAGTGAAAATAAACTACTATTACTGAAGGAAACTTATCGATAAATACTGTAGATATACTGTATATAAGTGTAATAAAGTACTAGGAATATGAAGTGTGAGTGTGTTTATGAATAATAAATGACAGAATACCAGCGGCAAAGGAGCACGGAGCGCGGGTGGGAGGCCATACGCGCTCATAATTTACATTGCTTTCACAGTCTTTTTTTTTTTTTTATTATGGATTCCAAACTACTTGAAAATAATTGAATAGTGTTTCTAGTGACAATATCAGGCTGTGGTAATCATATTACGGGATGTCGGGAAGTGTAAAGTGGAGACTTCGTTTACCCAACTTCAGAAGTCTCCACAAGTCCTACGGTAGTCGACGAAGGCTCATCAACATACATCCCAGGAGAAAGCTGAAGGTATGTGCCATAAGCATATTTAATTGTAATATTCTAGAACTAATAACTGATTTTTGGCAAATATTTTTAAAAAGTCAGTCAGAGCACGAATATCCCCGTGGAACGCGCAAATACTACATCTGACAACCCGCGCTTAAGGGGCTAGTGGGCACTTGGGAGTGAAGAAAACTCTAAGCCAGCTGCGACAGATGTTCTACTGGATTGGCATGCATCAGGATGTTGAAGAGTGGTGTTGAGCCTGTGATATGTGTTGTGCCAAGAAGGGACCCAAGAAACGTGGTTGCGCCCCTCCTCATCTGTACCAAGTGGGAGCACCGATGGAAAGAGTCCCGGTGGACATTGCTGGACCTTTCCCACTCACTGAGAAAGGAAACCGGTACATATCTGTCACCATGGACTGCATCACAAAGTGGCCTGAAGTCCATGCCATCCCTGCTCAAGAGGCTGCTACTGTTTCTCTGTTGTTGGTCGATCGGTTCTTCTGTCGTTTGGGGTGCCACAAGAGCTACATTCAGACCAGGGCAGAAACTTGAGTCTGCTGTGTTCCGTGAGTGCTGCAAGTTACTGGGGATATAGAAGACCAGGACGACCCCTCTAAGGCCACAGTCAGATGGGATGGTGGAGAAATTCAACTGGACCCTAGGACAAGAACTGGCCAAGTACTGCGTAGATAGACAAACAGAATGGGACCAGAAATTACCTGCTTTGTTGATGGCATATCGTTCTGCATCCCATGAGTTTACCAGCTACACCTCTGCAAAACTGATGTTGGGTCATGAGTTATGCTTACCTGTTGACTCGTTCATGAGGAGTCCACCTGGTGAAAAGCTGCCTACAGACACTATTGGCTATGTGAAGCACCTTCAGGAGAGACTGGCTGAGGTACATCATCAAGTGCGAGGAGCCCTCAAGTTTTCAGGAGAGGTGATGAAGTGTAAGTATGATGCCAAGACAGGTGAAGTGAGTTTCAAGGACGGTGACCAAGCTTGGTTATACAATCCTCAGCTAAAGAAAGGACAGTCATTGAAGCTGCAGAGCCCGTGGGACGGGCCTTACACTTTGTTGGACTGCCTATCAGACATAACAAATTGGATTTGGGGAGGCAGGAAGTCACGCCCAAAGGTGGTACACTTGATCCATCTGTGGCAGTACCATGGGCCAGGACAGTACAGCTGGGATGTCTCTGAGGAATCGCGCTTTCCCACAGCCGAGGACGTTGAGGAGGACGATGGAGCTGAAGTGCAAAAGGATGGTGACAGTTTCCTGAGGGAAGAAGTGAATGAGGAAGAGGACCAAGAGCTTCCTAGAGGAGTGGACAATGTGGAGGAGCAAGGACGCTGTCAGAAGCAGAAGAGAAGACCTGATAAGTTGATGGATTATTTTGTGTATAGTTAGATGCTCCATTAGGATTAAATTTTATGTGTGTATATATTGTGTAGTTTCGTTGGGACGACAAAGGACTAGGGATGGGGTAGTGTTAAGAAGCGAGATTTGCCAGTTAGGTAGTTGAGCAGCTTCTTGACTGCGTGACTGGCAAATCTCGACATTTCCGGTACGAGTCATTGTTAGTTTGCCTGCTGTTTGTGAGCGTAGTTGTTTCGTAAGTTATGCATTAATTTTTGTGCTCCTTTCTTTATAATGTTTTATTTATGTGATTGCTTGTCAAATTATGTAATTTGATTTAAGTTTGTATGCCAAATAACGTAGAGTGTTGTGCAGTGTGGGAGAGCTCTGGCATGTTTTGGTTGTCTCCGAGTTGGTAAGTGTGCTTTCTCTCTGGAATACACCAGAACTGTGGAAAAATGTAGAAGTTTCTAGAGTAATGCAAGCATATATAAGGGTTGGGAAGAGACTAGAGCAAGTTCAGTTAGTTTTCGGTTCAGTTTGAGTGTAGTGCAGTGTCAGTGTAGTTTGTATATTTTCGGTACTTGTGAAAACAGTGAAGTGTTGTTGGCAAATAGTGAAGAGTTATTGAAGTTTGTATACTTTTGGTACTTGTGAAAATAGTGAAGTGTTCCCAAGCATTAAGTGTAATTATCTGGAAAATAAAGACAGTGAACTTAAGAAGCCAGTGTTTATTTACGACACCTGAGATCTGTGTGCTGTACACCTAAAGGCTGGCCATAGGAAAAACAACTCACTGGGCAACGCCCTTCCCATACTGAACTACTGCTGTTGGAGCTTGTGGCAGTGTGGGACGGAGACGTAACAGTATTTTCATCATGTCATAGAAAAAAGAAAAAAAAATGTTGCACTGACCGAATGACAAGTAATAATACAGTATAGCCCTAATATAAAATTTGAAAGGTCTCAAGAATCATTTTTAAACGTAATACCATGATGTGGGGATTCCTGCAGTGTTTGTGGTGAATGTTAACCTTTGGAATGTTAAATGCACATTTGTATCCACTTAATACTGCGTAGATAAATTGAGGGTTTCGATGGTTTAATGTATTAGGCATTATATAATACCACCCTATCGTGTCCTTTGTGACCATACACTACTGATAACTCACTGCTGTTTCTCAGCTGATTTTCATATCCCGATGATGACATGTCGTCACGCATTATAATGTTATTCATTTTGACGACCGTATGTCATCAACCACACACTCCTGTCCTCCGTGTCTATGCCACCTACACCAGGATGTTTCTGTGTGTATCACAATGCACAACGTTTCACGTATAGAGCCCACACAGACAAGAAGTAATGGCAATGTCTGGTATAATGTAGGTAGTTGTGGACATCCCTGGCTAACTGGTGGAGTAGAGGGGGAATGGGGCAGAGGGTTGGCGGTGGTGGAGGTGTGGGAGACAGGCAAGACATGGGGGGGGGATTGGGTAGACCGGGGGAGTAAGGACAGGAAATAGGAAGGAGGTGGTGGTAAGGAAGGTTGCAATGTTGTAGGTTTTCATGATTTGTGCATACAGGTTCAGACACTGCGTGTGTAACAACAATGGTTGGATCTGTTTGAAAATCACATTATCCTAAATTGTTGGCTAGCGTATTTTGCAGTAGAACTTTGGTTATATTTATTTTGTGGAAAAATCCTACACTTACAGGAGGAGGTAGCATGAAACGCACATACGAAAAGGAACAACAGCACACACACACACACACACACACACACACACACACACACACCGCTCGCTGGCGCAGTGGTAGCGTTCTCGCTCAGGTTACGAAAAGTTTCACTGACGAAGTGGGTGGTAACTGTCCCCCTTGAGCAAGGGGATGGGTGTGTGCGTGTGTGAAGGTCACAGCCTTGCCCATAGATCGGACTATATGAGCTCTCAGCTCCCTTCCGGGAGGGTAAAAGCTGACGATCACTACCATCAAGTGATCCTGACCGACCCGGTGAGTTACACACTCGAATACTGGTCACTAGCCATTCGGTTCATAATCCCCATCGATGTTTTACACAGCGTTTACTGAATACACATCAAAACATGGTAGACATCTACACTATCATACTGAACATCATCATCCTGCTCGTAATGCATACCAGCATACCTGATGTGGCCACTCTAAACTTGGAAATGAATAACGACTGTGTGTGTGTGTGTGTGTGTGTTCACTGAATAAAATACGCCAATCAATACTGTATATGGACTTATCAATAATCATTTCTACATGATTGTTGGGCAAACCGCATTGACAGTTATGAACTGAGCCTTCGAGCTTTACACCAGCTGTAGGACGGATATGTGCGTTGATGATACGAGCAGCCTACACACATAATGCACAAACCATTACGTTTGCATCACTCACTTGTGTACCGACAGCTGCCTGAGTGAGTCTCGTGACGTGACAGCAGTGAAAAATATTGAATGCCGTAATTACTGCATGCGGTATTTGATATACTGAACAACTCTGGAGCCCCCAGTAAGGCATTTTCTTTTTTTCTTTTTTTTGGGGGGGGGACAATATCCGTTTGCTATATTTATGTTATTGGTGTGAATTCGACGAGTGCCTAGTAGTTTATTACTGGGTGGATTGTGCGCCATGTATCTTCAGCAGAGGAACGCTGCACAGGCCTGCTCTGTGGCCGTGCTCAGCCTGCCCAGCATGGGTGGGCCAGAAACGTCCAACGAGAGGTGATTGTTTCTGGTCCATTTCACTCCGTTCATTACTAAACATAACTAGACTATGAGATTTTTTTGTACTGACATTGGCGTGGTATCTTCTCATCCCTTCATGCATGTAAGTCTAGTCGTCACTCCAACTTTTTTTTTTTTTTCCCACGAGCCCACTAGTGTATCTAAAATGCGCACGGATAATGACGCCACCAACCAACGTAAGAGGGAGGAAATGCATACCTTACAGGTGGAACGGCCTTCCAGGCCACAACAGCTTACCTCACCTTTTTCCGTAAGCCCCTCCTCCCCGCAACCAGACCAGACCCAAGGTAGCAGTACGGGTGCATTACCCTCGACCCGTACCAGCCCTCATCAGACATGGGGTGGGAGCTGTTTACCAGTTTTCCCACGCAGCGGGACAGCAACTCCTGACGGAATTGCTGGCGAGGGAACGACCGTCGGTTCTTCCCCACCAATTTTCTTCCTCCGGGAGCAGTGTCACTGTTGCGCCTGTCCGGCAAACGTGCATGAGGGCGTCCGTCGGATCCCTCCTGCCAACCCGGGGACAGGGAGCAGAACCCTTGTGACGACACCCATCGGGTACACCGCGGCTGCACCAGCCCCCCAGCAGGAGCGAGGTAAAGCCCGTCAGGCTTGCCTCACTGGGAGCATCAGTTGGACCTCTCACTCCTGTCGCCCGTGGAGCGAGAAGCATCTCGGTAACACCCGTTAGGTTTGCCAGACTCCGGGTGTGCCCGTCGAGTCTTCCCCTCTCTCCCCTCTATCACGGCCTCCTGGTGACGCCCGTCAGGCTTGCTAGGCCCAAGGAGTACCAACTGGATCTCCTTCACTCTCGGCGTGGAGTTGCGGCGGTGCCCGTAGGGCCTGCCAAGCTGAGGGCGTGAGTTCTGGCTCCCCCTCCTCCACTAAGCCAGGGACTCATGAAGGGGAGCCAGTCCCTTGCTCGGCCCACCCATCCTGTGGCCGAGTGGGACGTTTCTCTCTCTCCCATACAGGTCCAGCGCGTAGGGACGTGACCAGCTGCCCACTTCCAGACGATCGACACTGATGGACTCCCAGGGGCGCCCAGGCCACAGGCAACTCCTGATGGCCTCTCCCTCCTCCCGAGACCACAGTCCTCGACCCACGGAGCGCATGCTCTCCTTCTCGGACTCTCCGGAGCCACCTGGTGTCCCCCGTACTCTAACCACGGCCCGGGCCCTACGTTGGGCCACTCGCCTCTTGTATCTCCTTGGCCCTAGTCCTGAGGGCCCAAGGACTCCCAGTGTTGCCTCCCAGCACGAGGTGACATCCTCACCCCCTACCGGTCTCCCTCCAACACCTGCCTGACACCTGATCTTCCAGGGAGCGCAAAGGCCTTCCCTCATGTTCCTGCCGACGCTCTTCCAGGGAGCACAAAGGCCTTCCCTCATGTTCCTGCCGACGCTCCTGACCCTGGTGATATACATGATCCCTCCCCAGTGATTCCAGTGACTCCCCCTTCCCTGAGTGAATCCCTCTTACCCGCAAGTGTACCGTGCTCCCCACTTCCTAACGAGCCCCACTGTGACTTTTCCCCCCTAGTGATTACAGTACTATTCCCCTTCCCAGGGTGAATCCCTTTCCTCCCTTTCGCCTCCCCTGTGTACCACACTTCCCACTTCATCAATAAGCCCCACTGTGATTCC
>JAGKTI010028862.1:0-12351 GCA_018397915.1 Birgus latro | reverse complement strand
TATGCTCTCCGAGAAAGAGAGAGAGAGAGAGAGAGAGAGAGAGAGAAACAGCAGCAGAAGCTTCGTCAACATCAGCAGCATCACTGTTATAATTACGTCTCCGAAATGCTTCATCAGAATGGTTTTGATAAATTTGCTTTATTTTCTTTCTTCATAATAGATAAAAATCTTTTGAATGAAAGGATGTTAAAGCCACTGGGGGAATAGTCATATGGCTGGGAAGGGTCACCCATCTTCTTTGGACAGGCTGAATGAGAGCAAACTTCCTGAAGAAAGGGAAGGTACAAGTCGACAGAGGAAGGTGAAAGAATTTACCTGGGGTGAGTGTAAGCACAGAAGCACAATTCTTGAGAACAACAGGAGAGACCCCACCAGGCCTGTACACACTTAATATTGAGGGCAGTAAGGGCAGAAACTTAAGAAATTATAATGTTAGTCATGAGGAAGTCAGAGGGGGGAAAGAGATGGAGGGACAGCACAGAAATTGTCCAAGATGAGTTTGGAGGGGAGAGTCTGGGCAAAGAATTCTGTCTTTTCCAGCAGAAGATACACAACTATCATAATAAAACAGAGGAGGGAAGGAGGATTTAGTAAAGTTGTTAGAAAGGTTTCTGGCAAGGTGTCAGAAGAACTGAGAAGACTTTGAGTCTTAGAGTTCCGAACATTTAATCTGACTGAAATAATTCATGGTATGGGAGGAACAGACTTAACTCGATTCCGGGCAGAAACATAAAACAGAATTCACGGGTGGGTTGGTACTTGTACATAATGGAGGTCTCCTCGTTGTGGACAGCGTCAGACCAAGCGTGGTTAAACCAAGGTTTTTTGGAATTTGCCAGAGGATAAGAGGAAGGAACATATGCTTCCATGCCCGAGAGCATAACCTCCATAATAGGCGAGGTACATTCAACTGGCTCTCAGTCATGGAAGGAAATATGGTTCAAGGGAAAATAAAGGAATTACTACCAAAGGGCCTCTCAGTCAACAACACAAAAGTGCCATAGCTCCCGTTTCTTAGAGAGGTCTGCTGGCCGTACTGGAGTGATAGGAGATTAAAATTATATGACTGTGATCAGGGAAGCCCAATAGAGAGCAAGCAGATGGAGTACTTGTAAGGAAAAGGTCAAGTATGCTGGGACTCTCAAAGAAGATTAGGGATATGAGTGTGGTGCTGAACAAGCTGTTCTTGTTCATTAGGAATATTAGAGGTGTAAGTTTTGTCACCAGGTGGATCAGTGAATGGAAAGGAGAGCCAAAAGTATTGGTGAACATTGAACTCACCTAAAATGGAGATTTCACAGAAGGGAGAAACTAATAGAATGCTTTCCATCTTAGAAGAAAGATGCTCAAAAACTCTCTCATCATCGGTAAAATTTGGGGATAGGATCAAAGGACAGAATTATCTAATCAGCTTATGACAGGATTGCCGAAGCCAGAGTGTACTGAATTCGGATGATTCAAGTTCAGGAAATCAAGAGCGAGAGAATTTGTTGTGTACATACATGCATCAACACCTTTGGCTTTGATGAGAATGTAGGAGAATACAGAGAATAGTTTGCTTCCAGTTACTCGAGACAGCTAAGTCTCACTGAGAAAGAGTAAGGTGAGGATTAGAGGAAGCATGGTGGTGTTCAAGAGAGAGAAAATTATAGCTTAATGGTTAATAAACGCTGCCATGGTCAACGGTCTCTAAACATTACTGTTTCCATCAGGAAGGCAGCCACCCTCATTTGTTAAGGTAAGCGTAGGTGTTGTCAATGTGCATGTGCTCGTACTGATAGGATTGTAATTTATGGTTGATAAAGGAACGGTAACGACCCTCAGACAAGTTATGAGTTCAGTATAGGAGCAATTAAAACAAGAATATAACAAAATATCCCCATAATTTAAGAGTGCCTTTGTTATTCCATGCAGAGTTCTGTGTACTCTCTGGGCGTACATACTATACGCCATAGGTTAGAACCACTAGGTTTGGTTGTGGCTAAATTCAGATAAATAAAAATGGAATATATTTAGCGATGTTTAAACACTATCCATACTCCCCATGTGGTGATCAAATGAGATACATGGAACCATTGTCTGAATCGCTCTCTACTCATTTCTGCAACAATCGTGGTCATTCCTCTAATTTTCTCTTCGTTGAACTCCATCTCTCTTCTTCTAAACCTCATATTCTCTTTTTCATTGAGACTCAGCAAAGGGAGGCAATTCATAACAAACTCTACACTGTATCCTCCTACTTCTTCTTTACCCACTTCAAAACCAAAGGTCTGTTGCGTGTGTATTAGCAACAACATACGAGTATCTTGCTCTCGTTCCAGAACCTGATACCTCTGAATTCTCTACACTCTGGCTTCGGGTATCGTGTCATTATCAGTCTAAAAATACTTGCTCTGTGTACTGCTCCTCTAATTCTAGAGGCAATACATTTTTATTCGACCCTCTTACTTCTAAGATGAAACACACCCTAACAGTTTCCCCTTTCTCTTGAAACTCCGCACTAGGTGATTTCAATCTTCAGCACCACCTTCCACTCTCTGTTACATTCACTGATCCACCTGGAGAAGAAGCTTATATCTACCTGTTCTTAGTGACCTAGAGCAGCTTCTACAGCATCCTACTGGCATTGCTGGCTGCCTTGGAGAGAATTCCAACTTAACTGGCCTGCTTCTTGCAACAAATCCTTCTGCTTACACTGTTAATATTTTCTCTCCACTGGGCTCCTCCAGTCACAAAACTTATTACCTAAAATTGTACTATCTCTCCAGCAAGGCCTGTGGATTCTACCAAGAAGCGGCAGCTGGGGCACTTTGAAACTGCTGAGTGGGAGCAGCATTTCCTTGATTTTCCATGGAATAGCTGATTATTGCCTCCATGGCCAAGAGCCTTCTGAGTGATCCTTGTGCATTACAGAGGTTATTCTTTCGTATATAAATGTAGGTAATCATCACCCAAATCCTCTGATTAATGCAAAAAAAAAATGATTTAAAAAGACTTGTTCTAATGCTGCCCACAGCAAAGAGACGGCTTACAAAAGGTAACATAGCCTGCCAACCCTTGAATCTCATCTCTATTATGTCTCTGCTTGGAACCGTAATATGTCAGATCTCCACTCTGATGAGAAGCATTTCATTCATTCTAAATGCTCTGAGCTTTCCCACTCAAACTCTTCCAGCTCCTTTTGGTATTTTGTCAAAAGCTTTTCGAACAATTCACACTACCTTCCATTCTTCCTCTTCTTCACTCCAGTGGTTCTGTACATGTACGAGTATCTTCTGCTTAAAAGCAGAACTCTTGTTCAAACTTTTTCCTTGATTTCCACTTTAGACAATTCCGGTGCTGTCCCTCCATCTCTTCCACCCTCTGAATTCCTCATGACTGACGTTAAAATTTCCTCAGTTGATGTACTTTTTGTCTTCACTGGCCTCTGTACTAACAAGCAATACAGCCATGCTGGGGATCCCTCTCGTTGTCCTCAAGAACTGTACTTCTGTGCTTACACCCTGCCTAGGAAAACTCTTTCACCTTTGCGGGTTGCCTTGTGTCTTTCCTTCTTGCTGGAAGTTTTATCTCAGTCAGCCTGTCCCAGAGAAGGGTGACAATTCCCAGCCCTCTAACTACAGCCTAATTGCTTTAACATCCTATATTTAAAAAGTTTTTGAATCTATTGTTGAACAAAAAATTTTAAAGCACCATTTCTATCACAAACTTCATAACAATCACCAGTATAGCTTCCATTAGGGGTGCTCCACTTGTGACCATCTGATCTTTGTTTTCTGACTCCAGGACATTTTCCTTTCGGGGCTTTGGCGAAAGCTTTGACATGACACTTGAAGTGTCAAATGCTTTCGAGTGAGTCTAGTAGGATCTTTCATTTCTAAACTACCTTTTTACGGTTGCTCTCCTTGTTTTTCCTTCATTTCTAGCTTCCTTTCTGGTCGTTCTATAGCTGCTGTTGTAGACAGCTACCATTTTCCTCCTAGAGCTATCAACAGTGGTGTTCCTAAGGGTTCTCTCTTATCATCACCCCCTCCTTATATTCATCAATGCAGTCTTTTAAGGTGGGCATCAAACTCTATCCAATCATACACTGACGACTATTAATTTCACCTTTCCATCCACTTTCCACAGCGTCCATCTCAGTAGTTATTTCAACAATCACGAGATGAGGCCTTGACACACTAATGTCTGACTTGGCTCATATCTCTGATTGGAGTAAAAGTATTCTTGTTTATAATGTATCAGAAACTTAGTTCTCGCATCATTCAAACCATCAAAATCTTCCGCAGGAGTATCCTTTTATTTTTCCCAATATACNCCATTTCTATCACAAACTTCATAACAATCACCAGTATAGCTTCCATTAGGGGTGCTCCACTTGTGACCATCTGATCTTTGTTTTCTGACTCCAGGACATTTTCCTTTCGGGGCTTTGGCGAAAGCTTTGACATGACACTTGAAGTGTCAAATGCTTTCGAGTGAGTCTAGTAGGACTCTTTCATTTCTAAACTACCTTTTTACGGTTGCTCTCCTTGTTTTTTCCTTCATTTCTAGCTTCCTTTCTGGTCGTTCTACAGCTGCTATTGTAGACGGCTCCCATTTCCCTCCTAGAGCTATCAACAGTAGTGTTCCTAAGGGTTCCGTCTTACCATCAACTTTTCCTTATATTCATCAATGCAGTCTTTTAAGGAGTGCATCAAACTCTATCCACTCATACACTGACGACTATTAATTTCACTTTTCCATTTGCTTTCCACAGCGTCCATCTCAGTAGTTGCTGCAACAATCAAGGGATGAGGCCTTGGCACACTAATGTCTGACTTGGCTCATATCTCTGATTGGAGTAAAAGTATTCTTGTTTTTAATGCATCAGAAACTTAGTTCTCACATCTTTCAAACCATCAAAATCTTCCGCAGGAGTATCCTTTTATTTTTCCCAATATACAACTCAATCCTGCATCATCTTTGAACATACTTGGTACTTCACTGGCTTGGAATTTATCTTGAATAGATCATATTACCATCATCATCATCATCATCATTATCCGGACCTCCTCTCCCACTCAAGAGCAGGATGAGGAGTAGCAACGTCCAGACAGCCCAAATTTGCCCAGTCCAATGGGCCATGCTTTCATTCACTCACCATTCAAGCCCCCGGAATCCTGGCTCTATCTGATACGCCACTCACCACGTGCTATAGCTTCACATAAACGTATCCGATAGAGTCTATCCTGACACTGTCACGTTAAAAAGGGGTGCCAAATCCATAATCATGCGCTTCTTCTCACAATATTTATCCAACAAGCTCAATCTCTTGTCAGTCCCCTAGCCTCACTGACTTCCAACCCTCTCTTCCTCACACACTCATCCACCATATCCCTCCACCTTCTCCTTGGCCTGCCTCGCCTCCTCCCTCTTTCAGCTTTGCTCAGATATACCTTTTTCACCCCTCTATTGTTATCCATTCTCTCCACATGACCATACCATATCAGTAAACTCTCTTCGATTCTGGTGTCCACAGACTTCCTCACTCCACATCTTTCACGAACCACATAATTTTGTATCCAATCCACTCTCTGTACTCCACGTACATTACTCAGCAGTCCCAACTCCACTGCTCTCACTCTTGACTTTTCGTTTTCATGCCACACCATAGTCTCACATCCATATGTTAAAGTTGGCACTAACACTCCTTCATGTAAGCCTCGTCCAGCTGCAACACTCAAGCCTCTGTTTCTTATCAAGTCCTTTATTGCACCAGCTACTCTCCTTCCTAGTGTCACTCTACTTTCCACTTCTTTTACACATTTTCCTCTCTTTTCTCTCACTATTCGCTACTTCAATGGCAACTGCTCTTCTGAACTGTCTAATTGCATCATTTCACCACTACGGTGGGTACGTAGAACTCATCTGGTAACAAACTGTCACCTCTTGTCTGTCCAACGCTATCATTCAAGAGTTAACCGTTACTCCCAGTCCTTCATGTATGCAACAGGTGAACTCCGGAAGTGTCTTTGTCTGTCTGCCTGCAATACTGCTTATGAACCCCAGTCATTTAAACGCGATCTGTCCAGCCATCTCGAAATGAACGTATCATAATATAGCTCCGATATTTTTCTTGAAGGGAACGATCTTGCGAGATTTTACCCTTTGATTTCTTCTTCCTTGCATGAATGAGAGCCAGTTTAACGATATATGTGAACTCGGTATGGTAACAGTGCTGTAAGTACCGTTCTGCAGGGTGAAAGAAATTCAGTGTCGCTAGGTGTGCATCCCACTTCACCGAAATATGTATTAATAATACCACCTTGGCTGCAGTATAGGCTATTTTTCTTCGAAAGTTCGGTGCTAAGAAAGATATTGCAGCTTTCTTAGAGAAGAGAGAAAAACTAGAGTTCCTGGAGTTGCAGTATCCAGCAGGAAATTAACTCTTGTTACTGTGCCGAGACTCAGGCTGAGCCATTTGGTTGCTTTAGGTAGGGAGATGTTATACTGTAGCTATGTTAGGTGTCCTTACGTTAGATTAGGTAAGTTCAGCCATAGTACATTAGATTATGTTACGTTACAGGGAGAGGAAGAAACGTTCCAGAAGTTTCATGGTCGTCTGGTGACAGAAATCATTTCAGTATGCCAAGATTTCTTGTCAGGTCCCATCATAACCTGGCATTTGCAGTTAGACAGATTCCCGCAGCAAAAATGGTAGTTGTTTATCGATTATTACCGCATTTGCCTAATCCTACACAGTGGTTGGCCGTAATTAGTTCATAAATTCAGATATTTTGTTACCAAGACCCATCCACAAGTTGCATAACCCCGAGGGCATTACGTTATTAAATTGTGTTTGGTGGGTGTAAGTTAAGCCCCACATGGATAAACTTGCCCAATTAAGACGGTGAATGAGGGAGTGGCTTGGCAGTTTCAACACCACATTTGTATCGTATTACGAATTTATATATTCTAATTCCACTCGTAAAATTCAGTCCTGAATGAATAATGTCACAGAACAAGACAATAACAAAACAAGTGCATCAGTTGACGAGTTTGCAGAGAGAGTGAGCAATCTCTGATTTACAGTTTGCACAGCGCTTTCGTGTGAATCAGGGGAGGAACTGAATAAAAATAATAGCTGATCTGAACACAGAAAGGAGAAAATATGCTTCAAAAACAAATACGGACACAAAGAAAGTTATATTTAATAAACATCTTCAGACTCCTGGCACTGGAGATGTCAGACAACGCACTGCCATTTTTAACTAACGTTCTTCCTGCTTCCTCCACACAATTATAATCAGTTCCGAAAAGAGCTAAACTAACCCCTCTCAGTTCACCGAGTTCTCTTCTCCTTCTTGCTAACGCCATGCCATTTATTCAACCCTCTTAGAAAAACGGAGAAAGGGTGTGATGGCGTCAGCGGGGCGTAAAGAGACTAAGCACCAAGACAGGATGAGCAGAATGAGGAAATATCTTTACCACCTAGTCAATTTCCTGCCTCAATCTGCGTGGCAGCTTGACTGCTTCCCCGCAGGAAAACTTTGGCAGCTAACACCATAAGTCAAGTCCCAACACACAAGCTGACGCCTTAGGGAAACTCACAAACTTTGGGCCTTTAATCGCGAAGTGCGATGAAAGTTCCCAACGTCCGATGTTAATTTATGAAGCATCTGACAACGACGAGACGGGTCTGGCCTTCCCGTATGGATGCTTACTGTTCTCTGTAAAGGAAAATCCAGGCAAAGCATTTCTGTATGGCTGCTTTCGGTAAAGGAAGATCCAGGCTTAGCACTTTCCATATGGCTGACTTCTGTAAAGGAAGATCCAGGCTGAGCATAACTTATAACACAAGACGTTTCGTGTATAACCGTCATATATTAGAGACTTATCTTTCTCTTTGGGACTGATGATATGAACATACTGCCATTAGAATGAGTTGTTTGTGGTAGCTAAAATTTCTATACTGTCGGAAGGACGCAGTGAGTACAAGATCTTCCCGTGTTCCTCCTCCTCCCTCAAAAACAAGTGGGTAACAAACCTTCGGGAGAGGCTCACAACTGCCTCTCGATTTTTTTTCTCATTTTTAGGATTGCTGGGGAAACTCCGCTAAGCCATCCCATTCCTCTAGTTCTTCATTGAATTACTTATTCCTATCATAATAATGTGAATTTACAGGGAGAAGAAGGAGAGAGTACAGACCTTTCCTATGCCTCATATTAACTACAATTTTTCCTTTGTATCTCGTATTTTTCTTCTCTGCCATAACAAGAATAATTCTCTTTTTTCGGGAGGGACAAAGAAAGTCAAATACAGATTTTTTTTTTTCCATACCTATTTTTTCTGCACTAATCATCTTTATCAGAAGCGGAAAGTAGTCGTGGCTCACTTCGAAGTCTCAAAAGGGTACACCATGCTGCAGGGGCAAAAATGTACATTCAGCTGTGTACCATTGTTGGGAATCTTATAAAGGGGATTCAGGGAAGAGCTGATACTTCTCCCATGTCTGCTATTACTGTATGAAAAATAGGCTACATTGCATCAGTGCCTTAGCAAATCAACACTGAATTTCACAGATAAAAATTACTCACGTCCAATTATCTTTCATAACTAAAAAATCTGTTTACAGGAGGGAAAAGGAATGACGAGTGCACCACAAAATATTCCCATGGTTCTTATTCTTCGCTTAGATACGAGAGGAAAATTGTCGTAGATCATCAGGTCCACACATACAACCTGACACCGAAGGGAGACGCCAAAACAGCCTTACAATCATTGATACCCGCCGTTATTAGGGTATGTATTAGCAGGGAGGCAAAGGTAAGGAAATACGAAATCCTTCCAAATCTCTTATTTTCCTGTAAACTTTAACTTTAAATTCCTGTCGTAATTAAGTAAAATTTTGGCAGGATTAACTAAAAAAAAAAACAATGTTGAGTATTTCAGTGTTTTGTTCTTCCGTCAGAGTTATCTGTTTTACTGGAAAGAGGGTATGTGTGTGTGTGTGTGTGTGTGTGTGTGTGTGTGTGTGTGTGTGTGTGTGTGTGTGTGTGGTCACTGGCTTAGGAAGGCATAACAGAAGCTTTTCTTTGTGAATCATTTCGGTTATTACGCCCCTAAATAATATCATAGGTAACTAATATATCTATAGCCTTGACACTGTTTAAATAGACATCATCATCATTATCGTCCCAGTCCTATCCACCACTAATACACGAGGTGAGATGGAACCAGAAACAGGTACAGCAAATCCCAACACGGAAGAATATTAAAATGCCATTAACAGAAAGAAACTGGTATAGATGTGCCAGGGAGCCTCGTCTAATGACAAGAATATAAAAGCTGGTCCTTGGGTGTGTGGGAGGGGAAGGATTGAAGCACCTCTTCCTTAGTAATTCATTTAGTGTTTTATAGCTTATCAGTATTATTATATACCCTCTTGAAAATCGACAACTACAAAATTAAAGTTCTAGAAAACAACAACATACCAATGTCAGGACACATCTATTTACGAAGGGACGCGAGACAGTATCTTAAATCTATGCCCAAGAAATCTTAAGCTGATATCGGGAGGAAGAGATGCCAAGCAGCCTTCTAAGTCCACGGGAGTAAAGCGCTAAAAAGTGAGGGTGAGGCTCCGGGAAGCCTCTAAAGCCTACAAGAATACAGCATTAAACTTGAATGAATGCATTACAAGGGAAGCGTCGAAAACCAACAGCACAAATATATACTGGATAATGAAGATGAAGTTAGACTTTTAAAGCCCACGAGAATACAACCCCGATTAAGTTAGGTAGAGCTGCTGTGGCTCCTATGTCCTCAAAAATATATCCCTACAGAGTCTCCCCATCTGCACTCAAACTGACGCCCTACACAGCTAACCACACAAAACTAACATATCCTGCCTTGGGTCTTTCTCGTAAATTACTAACGGTTTAAATGCAAGTGGTCTCTCATAAACTGAATGTAAATTGCCCAAGGCAATGCAATTAATTAAAATCAACAAAAAGAAGAAACAGAGAATACAACACGAGCACCCGTAACTTGGTCTTGGCTCTGTGACCTTGACACCGACTGCTCTCAAAATCGATATAATTCAGTCAAGCATTGCCCTCAGCTTTTCCACCCAGTCTGCTGTGACTGGATCAGAACTCCTGGAACTGACTTTGCCGTATTTCCTTGTCATTTGACCTTTCTTTCTGAACGATACCTCAAAGACTGATCTAAATCTGGCAAAATCTGTTTAAACCAAACGCATTATGTTACCTTAAGGGGATAAGAATCGTATAATTTGTATTTTTATTTTTAAAAAGAAACATCCCTTTTTTCTCCGTACTGCCTCCAACCGAGCGTAGGGGCCGTAATCAGCAACATCTAAAAATGAATACGAAGACAGTGAGCAACGACTTTCAAAAGCCAGCGATGCAAAGTCCGGAACCCAAGACACGCTTCAGACTACTATGTATGAAATTCATTATTGTTAGACTAAAAACGGATCGAAACTTATGGCCACTAACGTGTATTTTAAGTGGTCTTGAAGATTTCTTGGCAGCTCCTTCTTATCGAGCCATTCTGCATATTGAACCTCAGTATCATCTTGTATGTTACTGAACAACACAGTGTCGATATCAAGAATGTTTATAAAATAAAAGAAAATGCAGAGGTCTTCCGTGATATCTAGATTTGGAAACACTTGACTGTAAGTTATGTTCTGTGAGCATTGCACTAGAATACCACTTGCATGTTATTGAAGGAGTGATAAAAGTAATATATGGGAAAATGATGAGTGTAACATGGGGAAAAGTGATAAAGAGGTGCTAGAGAGCTTCGTATTCTACCTGCCTAGAACACGTCCCGAATTTCAGTGATTATGTGTTTTTATGATTTCCTCAGTACTATTCTATGTATATCTGATCACTCCCCCCCCATTCCTTTCCTTAGTAAGATCAGATCTTGTTAAAACACTGAAGTATTAATGCTTACCGCCTTTATTGTCGTCTTTTCCAATAAAACGCAATCACCACCCGATTTTTTTTTTTCAGCACGGGGATGAGGAGGTTCACGTCTTTATACCAAAGTCCTCCAGCTGGGATATATATCGTTTGCAGATATCTTTAACTTTCTATCTGTCTACAGGCAGACACTTTCATCCTGCGAGGAGTGGCCACAGAAAATCGCCTCTATACCGTCCTGTCCTGCACCACTCGGCTGCCCTCCCTTCAGCGAACACCACCTCTCTCATATACAGTAGCTCTCCACTCCATCCCTCCAGCTTGCCCTCGGTCACCCATTTCCTCCCATCCCCTGCACTTTTGTCATGTACACTCCTCTAATCTTCCTCATTTTTCATCCTTACCACATGGACAAGCCATTTCAGAATTCTCATAACCTCTGACATAGTCTTAAAAAAAAAAAAAAGGGGGGGTTAATTCCATGGCTGATAGTCAACCCTCAACCAAGTTTGCTCCAGATCAAAGCAAAACTGTTTTCGTTGTTTTGTTCACACTCGAGCACATGAGTTGACCACTGACCTTACCTTGTGACCTTGAGTTTTGATTCCTTGTTCTCCGAAATGCAGTTTTCTTTCTTGAGTTATCTTCAACAGTTTCTACCAGGTATGGTGTAAACAAGATAAAATCTCTATATGTTTCTGACCTAGCAATGTGACCTTGATCTCGGACATGTATTTAACAAGAGTAGAATTGCTCTGGGACCTGCGGCAAGACTCTCGTTCCAGACAGTTTGCTGTAAAAAGAAACTAGCCTTAACAGAGAGATCCACTACCCAGATTCCGGGGGTGCCCTAACACAGTGCCCCCCCCCCACCACACACAGATTCTGGAGGGCTAGATGGCACCACCACAGTTGTCAGGTAAGAGCAAATTTGGATTCTTCGTGTCAAATAACCTTATATGGAATTACATTTACGTCTCAATGGGCGTAAATGAAGAACTTTGACTAAGGTTGCTGCTAGATGCCGCAACCACAGGAGTCAGCTATCAAATTTGGATTCTTCATGTCAAATAACCCGATGTGGGACCACTGTTACGTCTCAATAGGCTTAAATCAAGCATTTTCACTAAAGTTGCCGCTAGATGGCGCCACCCCAGGTGTGAGCTTATGGCAAATTTAGATTCTCCATGTCAAATTACCATATATCGTACGACTTTTGTCTCCAAAGGCCATCTTTTAACAAATCTGCCAGAAGCAGAAGAAGAGGAAGAAGAAGAAGAATGCAGGCCACTCTCTGACCTGCTGACTATCGCCGTAGGTAAAAACAAAAGATCAGTCCCTTGCCGGAACATAAGACCTTCCAACGTATTTGACTGAAATAAAATAAAAACATATAAAATATATTGTAAAC
>JAGKTI010028860.1:733-12821 GCA_018397915.1 Birgus latro | reverse complement strand
GTAAAAGTCTCATTTTCCCCTGACATCTGGCGACACGCCAGAGCAAAGTCTCATTTCCCCCTGACACAGGGTACGCGTATGCCACATGTGAGGCAAATGAAAACTCGTTGGGAATTTGCGAACAATGTTCTTAATATGAAAGAAACAAAAGAATATCACAGATTTGCTTAGGCAACTAAGAAATATATCCATCAATGAAGAGGATCTCGATCTGTTTACCTTGTAATGGTGACGGGAAAAGTAATTAATAAATGCTGTTGTTTGCAGTTTCTATCTCTCTTACTAATCGTAGGCAAATGTTGATGTTACCGGCGTATCATAGCATAATAGTCTGGAAAAACACTGAGAGTGACTCGGGTTCCTTCAATGCACTCGGTTTCAAAACTAGACCTTAGTGTGTCAGGTATGATTCATGAGGCAACTAGTGTTTTAAATCAAAATTTATTTTTTACCCATCCCCGCCCCGGAGGGGCTTGGGAGCGGGTATTGTTTTCACTCGGTATGACTGTTTTTTTTTTGTTCTGTCTGTCAACAACTTTACGCGAAAACTACTGGTGCGATGGTTAAGGCATGGGCTGTAGACTCTAAAAATGTATTTAAGCAATCGTTTTTTGCCTTAACGTCTTTCATTCTCGTCATATCGACATGAAACCAAAACCTGTAGGTGCATCTTTCAAGTCTGCACCCTATTACATGCCTCATTACATCAGGGTGGTCACCCCCCAGTTATTGGTAGGGAGGGTCGATGTCAGTATCAAATGAGCATAAAATCGTCAATTTTCACCCGATTTACTCTAAATCTGATATGTGACAGCTTTGACTGGATGTCCTGTTGAGTTTATACGTCAGCACTAAAATGACTGCCGGGGAAGGGTTTGCTGTGCCTTGGCACAGTTTCTCGTGTACTTTTAAAATGCATGGTGGGCAGGCTCTTGAAATCATCTTGACATGATACACAGATGAATATCCTCAACGTTTGTGGGTACACTTTTCTTCGCTGCGAAACTTAGTTTGTGTTATCATATTTTCTTTTCTTAATAAAAATTTTTGGAGTTCCCCCATGCGTTCTCATGATCTCAAATGACGGTAGTTCAGTGGCAGAGTAAATCAGTAATAGACGATGATAGCATTTCTTCATGACTTACATCATGTTCTAGTGTTAATCTCTGTTACTGCTCAACATTCGAGAAGGAGAGATGTCCACGTTAAGGTGCACAAAACAAAATGCATTTTTACTGGGAGAACTGTACCTTTTATGGTGAATAAATTTTAATATATACATTCCATTTGACTTCATGCATCAATTTCAAGCTTANTTCTTTTGGTAGGTATGTTTTCAAACAGAACTGTGACCGAAGCTGTTGTTGTTGTCGCTTAAACGCGGTCCGTTTGATAGAGCAGACCCATCGACTGGCGGAAAGCAACTCTCTCTTTGGGGGTTTTCCCATAGGCTTCCTACACTGTTCATTTTTAGTTGGCGTCTTAGTGTGGCGTAATGCTATGCAGTGCTCCATTATGTGTGCTGTGTTGTGTGGATCTATTCTTCATGCTGGGCACGTGTCATCTGTGATTCCACCCAACCTTAATCTTATCTGGTAGCTGAAGAGGCCTGGCTGATGTCCTGCCCTAAGCCTAACTAGGTGAACTTGACCCTATTTATTTAAGGACACCTCCAAAGGGTAGATGTCATAGGGGGAGCGGGGGGCTTGTAGTATAGTGTTAACTGGTGGTGTTGTCCTGCACGTGAAGTATAGGTGTTTCTTTACTGCAAATTGTCGGAATGTCTGGAGGTGGGATATTATTCTAAAGGGATAGATAATGTTTGTGTGGTAATTGTTGTAGGTGCCGAGGTGTGTTGTGTCGTGATATGACAAAGGTGTTGTGTATAAGTATAGGCACTGTGTGCCTCTTTGAAAGGGAGAACTTTTGTTTCAGAGTGAAAGAGCACTGCGGGAGTGGTGTTGGTGAAACCATTTGTGATGCATTGGGCGTTGTGCAGTATGGTGTGGCAGGTGTTATACTGAGTATTAGTCAGAATGCGAGTCCAGGCTGGGGAGGTGCTGGACAATACTTATCTAATGTATTGTTTGCAGAGTAAGGAGAGTGTTTCTTTTTGTTGCCTAAAGTCAGGCCATATAATTTCACTTAGTGCATCGAGTCGTGGCTGCTGCGTCTCTTAGCGTCTTCTACATTCACCCAGACAGTCGCCCAGAAAGTGATGGCAGAGTTTCCAGGTTTGGTCAGTGACACTGTACACTTTATATTACCTTTATCCTTACAAGATGAAACTTTATTTGTGAAAATATTGTTGAAATGTGGGAATTGCTAGATAGGAAGTACTGGAAGGCTGTCAGTACTTTTTTTTTTTTTTTTGTTACAAGTCAGAGTTGTCAGTTAGCCTGCTATTTCTGAGCGGAGGTATTTTGTAAAGTTATGCCTTACTATAATGTTTTAATTGTGACTGTTTGTGTGCTAAAAAATGTAGTGTGTTACGTAGTGTAAGAAAACTGTGGGGTACCGTATTTGAATGTCTCCAATGTGGTAACGGTAGGTGCTTGAGTAAATTAGAAGATTCGAGTGTAATGCAAGACTATATAAGGAGGTGGAAGAGCCTAGGGGAGTTAGTTTCATTTCAGTTTTAGTTTCATTGCGGTTCAGTGTCAGTGCAGCCTAGTGAAGAATGTATAGCTCCAATACTTGGGGAAACAGTGAAGTGTAGCTGGCAAGCATTAAGTGAAATTATTTGTTGAATAAAGGCTGCGAACTTGAGAAGCCAGTGTTTATTTGCCACGCCTGAGCTGATCTTGTTGTTGCACACCAAAACGCTGACCACAGGAAGAACAACTCACTGGGCAATGTCCTTTCTGTACTGAACCACTGCTGGTGGAGCCTGTGGCAGTCTGGGATGGGGACGTAACAGTGGTGTCAGGAGTGTGGATCATTAAGTGCTGCAGTGAGTCCGATCTTCGACATGGAGCAAGGGGTGTGTGCAAACTTTGAGCCGAGCTGGTCAGGAGGAGAAGATGTCCCAGGCTGCAGTCATGAATCTGTTACAAAAACAAAGTGTACAACTACAAGTGCAAAGCGAACAACTACAAATACAAAGTGAATAACTACAAGAACAAAGTGAAAGACAAAGAGCTCAAGAACGAACTCAAAGAACAGCTAGAGGCACAAAATGAACAGCTAGAGGCACAAAGTGTGTGGCAAGAAATGGAGAAGGTAATAGAGAATCTTCTAAGTCAGGAAGTGATAGAAAAGTCCAGCAGTCCTTGGGAATCAGCAGTTGTTCTGGTAAGGACTAAGGACGGCTCTGTAAGGTGCTGTGTGGATTATCGAGCACTGAATGATGTCACAGTGAAGGATGCATACCCCCCTTTTTTTATGCAAGGAAGAAGGAACCAAAGGCCATTGGCCCGCTTAACTGTTCCTTCCAAGAAAAAGCAAAAAAAAAACAATATGAAAGAGAGCCAAATTCAAGATCCATTCACCTCGAGATGCCTGGACACACTGCGTTTGAAATACTGAAGATCACAGGAAGTGTGGAATACAGACAGAGGAAGACAGTTCCAGAGTTGACCAGTTGCATAAATGGAGGACTGGGAGTCACGGTTAACTCTTGCATTAGAGAGATGGACAGAAAAGGGATGAGAGTTTGATGCTAGACGGGTACTACGTGCCCGTCGTAGAGGTGGAGGGATGCAAGCAGACAAGCTGGATGCTCTGTTAGGTACCAAGTGGTTTTCCACCATAGACATGAAAGCAGGGTATCACCAGGTCAAGGCTGTAGAAAAGGACAAGGAGCAAACAGCCATTTCATATGGAAGGGGTTTATGGCGGTTCAAAGTGATGCCATTTGGTCTGTGTAATGCCCCAGCTACTTTAGAGCATCTCATGGATCAAGTACTGGACAGCCTGCACTGGCAGACAGCTCTCATCTATCTTGATGATGCAATTGTGTTTAGACGGACTTTCGACCAGGAACTAGAGATGTTCAGCAGGATCTGAGCAGCTCACCTCAAGCTGAACTCTAAGGAGTGCCACTTGTTCCAGAAGGAAGTGAAGTACGTGGGACACATTGTAGGTGAGGGCGGCATCTATACTGACCTGGAGAAAGTGGCAGCTGTGAAAAACTGGCCAGTTCAAACTTGTGTGAAACTAGAGTTTCCTGGGCTTGTGTACATACTATCGGCATTTTGTCAAGGACTTTGCTACAAAAGCTGCACCTCTGCACAAGTGTTTGGGGAAGAGGAAGAAGTTTATGTGGACCGCAGTGACTCAGAAGGCCTTTGATGATCTCAGGCATGCACTGGCAAGCTCTCCAGTGTTGCCATACCCAGATCAGAGTCAGCCATTCATCCTGGACTCTGACACTAGTGACCATGGCATTGGTGGAGTCCTGTCACAGAGGAAATATGACAAAGAGTATGTGGTGGCATATTACAGCAAAAAGCTCAGCCCACTGCAGCAGAACTACTGTGTAACCCATAAGGAGCTCTTGGCAGTGATGAAGAGCCTTGACCATTTCCATCCCTACTTGTACTGGTCCTACTTCATCATTAGGACAGACCAAGCAGCACTCAAGTGTCTGAAGACATTAAGGAATCTGGAAGGACCACTGGCACACTGGCTTGTGAATCTGGACCAGCACACCTATGAGGTGCAACACTGGCCTGGGCGGGTACATGGCAATGCTGACAGCCTGAGTTGTCGGCCTTGTGACCCAGACTGCAAGCAGTGTAGTGTGAAAGAAGATCGTAGCAACAAATTCAGCCATACTGCAGTGACAGGGCCAGTGTCAGATGAGGAAGACCTAAGGAGGATGCAGATTTACAGCCAGTACTGGAGTGGCTGCAGTGGACTACAGTATGATCATCTTGGGAAGAGGTTTCCAGGTTCAGCCATGTGACTAAGAGCTACTTGAGTCCATGGGACCTTCTTTGTTTGAACAACCGACTACTGGAGCATCAGTGGGGGACACCAGATGGCCTCAGCAAGTATTGGCAACTGGTGGTTCCGAAGATAATGAGGTCCGAGATCTTGAATGAGTCCCATAACCAGATCACTAGTGGGCACCTGCGAGTGAAGAAAACTCTGTGTTGGCTACGACAGATATTACTGGATTAGCATGTAGCAGGATGTTGAAGAGTGGTGTTGGGCCTGTGATGTATGGTGTGCCATGAAGGGAGCCAAGAAACGTGGTTGCACCCCTCTTCAGCCAAGTGGGTACATTGATGGAAAGAGTTGCAGTGGATATTGCTGGACCTCTGCCACTCACTGAAATAGGAAACCAGCACATATGTGTCGCCATGGACTACTTCACAAAGTGGCCAGAAGCCTATTCCGTCCCCGAGCAGGAAGCCGCAACTGTTGCTCAGGTGTTGGTTGACCAGTTTTTCTGTCGTTTTGGAATCCCACAAGAGCTACATTCAGAGCAGGATAGAAACTTCGAGTCTGCGGTGTTCCATGAGTGCTGCGGGTTACTGGGGATCGAAAAGACCAGGACGACGCCACTAAGGCCACAGTCAGATGAAATGGTGGTGAAATTCAACTGGACCTTGTGACAAGAACTGGCTAAGTACTGTGTAAAGGGACAGACGGTATGGGACCAGAAATTGCCTGCGTTGCTGATGGCATATCGGTCTGCATCCCACGAGTCTACTGGCTACACCCTTGGAAAACTGATGTTGAGCCACGAATTACATTTTCCGGTTGATCTCTTAATGGGAAGACTCCTTGGTGAAAAGCTGCCTACGGACACTTCCAGCTATGTGAAACATTTTCAGGAAAGACTGGTTGAGGTACATCATCCAAGTCGAGAGGCTCTGAAGTTTTCAGGCGAAGTGATCAAGCAAAAGTATAATGCCAAGGCAAGTGAGATGAGCTTCAAGGATGGTGATGGAGTTTGGCTTTACAATCCTCAGCAGAAGAAGGGACAGTCACCAAAGCTGCAGGACCCATGGGATGGGCCCAACAGTGTGATGGACCGCCTGTCAGATGTAACATACCTGATTCGAGGAGGCAGGAAATCTCACTCGAAGGTGGTACATGTGAATCATCTGTGGCAGTACCATGGGCCATGACAGTCTTCTGGGACTTCTTTGAGGAACTGTGCCCACCCCCAACAGAGGATGTTGAGGAGGACCAAGGAGCTGAAACACAAGAAGATGGTGACAGTTTCCTAAGGGAAGAAATGAACCAGGAATAGGACCGACTCAGTCCAGGAGGAGTGGACTGTGTGGATGTGCAGGGACTTCGTTGGAAGTGGCATAGAAGACCTGATAAGTTGGAGGATTATTTTGTGTATAATTAGATGTTTCATTAGTATTAATGATTTTGTTTTTAAATACTGTGTAGTTTTGTCGGGANTTTTTTTTTTTTTTTTTTATGTGTCCGACTCTGGGCATAGGCTTTACAGCCTGCTATCAAGGCCCAGCCGTCCTCCTACATACCATACACCTCTACATGTCACCACTTCGGCGCTAACACCCACCGTCCATATTGAATACATGCTAGGGCTGTCTCATACAGGACTGGTGTATTGGTATTAGCGGGGTTATTTTTACGACATGTCGGCGGGTCTTCTGGTAGATCAGTAAAGCCTGATTTAATGAAATTCAAATCCTTAAACTGTTCCCTGCCCCAGCGAGGATTCGAACCTGGGTCCCTCGGGACTGAAAGCCAACTCTCTACCGATCGAGCTACCGCCTCCCCCTCTAAAGTCAAACATGTATAACTGCCACATCGTGTAAGCTAATATATCCTTACTAATAGCATTTTCATTGCTGTGACATCCTTAATATTCCTGATTTTGTTTTTAAATACTGTGTAGTTTTGTCGGGACAAAAAAAGGACTAGGGAGGGGGTAGTGTTGAGAAGCGAGGTTTGCAAGATAGGAAGTACTGATAGGGTCTCAGCACTTGTATTTTGTTTTCAGCTACAAGTCAGAGTTGCCATTTAGCCTACTATTTCTGAGCGGAGGTATTTTGTAAAGTTATGCATTAAATTTTATGCTCTTTTTCTCTATAATGTTTTGTTTGTGATTGTTAAATTATGTAATTTTGTTTCAGTTTATATGCTAAATAATCTAGAGTGTTATGTAGTGTAAGGAAACTCTGAGGTATTTTGGATGTCTCGATTTTGGTAACTGTAGATGCTAAAGTAAACTAGAAGATTCGGGTGCAATGCAAGGTTATATGAGGAGGTGGAAGAGCCTAGGGGAGTTAGTTTCGTGTCAGTTTTAGTTTCATTGCAGTTCGGCGTCAGTTTAATGTCAGTGCGGCCTAGTGAAGAATGTATAGCTCCAGTACTTGTGGAAACAGTGAAGGGTTGTTGGCAAGCGAAATTGAGAATCCAGTGCTTATTTATGTCGCCTGAGCCGATCTTGTTATTGCACACCGAAAGGAAGACCATAGGAAGTACAACTGACTGGGCAACATTCTTCCTATACTGAGCTGTTGGAGCCTGTAGCAGTGTGGGACGGGGACGTAACAGTATAACAGAAGACAGTCATTAAATATGAAAATTCTTGTGCATTTCCGTTTTGTTTGTAGTAATGAGTTAAGCTATATTTGGAAATCCTCAAATGGAACCACTTGAAATTTCAGAACTGTCACTCGCGGACAGCCAGGAATAATCTGCAGAGTGCAACCCAAGTATGGTTACAACAACTATTCTTTAGCAACGTAAGGCTGAAAAGAGTAAAGCTTAAATAAACAGCTCAAATATAATACTGATGTTAAGAAAACAATTTCCTTTAGAACATAAAAAATTTAAAGCCATGTATTTCCTTTTCTGTTTCATCTATGGACGTCGGTGGAAAGTGGGAAGGCAGTGTAATTAAGCAGGTCATTTTATATGATTATCAACAAAAATGATGACATACAGCTGTTACTGAATGAAAAGCCGTTGTTACACTGCATTTGGCAAGTTTAAAGGAAATCCTAGACTTAGTCCTATCCAGATGACTATATGCCATTGAATATCATAAAGAGAACCTGTAATATTTGCCACGAGTCAAAGCTTCTTGGAGAATGTCAACTTGTAATAACCTAGTATCCTCAGTGCATAAACGATAGGTAAGCGTAATAAAACGTAGTTTTGAATACCGAACACAAAGTTCCGTATAACCTGACGAGTATAATTGTTAAGCAAGGCATACCTGTTTATAAAAAACTTAATATAGGAAAAAGTGAAAGACAGAAAAAAAGTGCCTCTCCATTATAAGGCTCTGAGAACTAATATTTAGGTCTTCTGTTTTGCCTAGTGAAAGAGGAAAAAGTAAAATTTCAGATCACCTTAAAACTGAACATACTTTTTCGTCTGAGATTAAGAAGGTAACACATCCCATGATTTTTTAAACTGCGAGGAAAAGAAGGAATAAAAGTCAAACATGTATAACTGCCACATTGTGTAAGCTAATATATCCTTACTAATAGCATTTTCATTGCTGTGACATCCTTAATATTCCTGTATGACGACCGTAGCATTTGAAATTGAACTTTTTTTCTTCCTGTGGCTGTGTAATAAGACCAACTGACGTAAATTGCATTACGAACACAGGGGATTCTGGGGTATGCTGTATGCTAACTAGTGCATTTCACATTCATATTTGGAAATGCTGATTTCTAATTATATCATTGCCTTATATTATGCATTCTATATTTTTACTCCTTAAGATTCGTCGGTGCATCGAGATTGACGCATAAAGAGCCCAGGACGTTTAATCAAAGGCCGCTCAACAGTTCAGGGTTTTATTACTTCTCGGTACAGCTGAGGTGCACTTGCAAAACACTGTGACTTTTTTCGCTCACGTTACCTCACTCCTTCACTCACTAATACTCGTATGCTCACTGTCCGTTCAATAACTGGCTGACTCTCATTACTGACTCTCTGACTGACTGCTCCATCATTCACTGATAAGCTTTTACTGTCTGACTCACATGTCACTGAAACTTTCCATTATTGACCATACACCACTGACTCACTGACTTCACTCAATGTCCATCACTCCTTTCTGACTGGGTGCCTCAGAAATTAAATGCCACTGATTGGTTGCCACACACAATTTTCTGTCCATTGCTCAAATGACTCACTGACTAAACTAACCCATCTTCGATGCAAGACGGTTTTTTAAATACCCCCCTTCCTGACCCCACCTACCAGTACAGCCCAGAGCACTCCAGAGCCTAGGTAAGAGCTCGTATTTTCTCACACAGAAATATATATTGTAGAGCCTAGGAGCAAACTCACATTTTTCCATGCAATAATGCACGTAAATTAACAATGCACAATAACATTGATAACAGGAACTAATTCCTAAGGTAGAAGAAAAAGTATATAAAACAGACATCCTGAAATTTCCAGGATGTTCCTCACATCTCCAGACACAAACAATAACCTAATCCTACTGCACAACACTTTTTAAAAATATTCCTCACACCTGCAGATATAAAACTCTAACTGGCATAACACTGCCCCTCCCTCAAAACTGTATAGTCCCTAACACAACCACCTAATCCTACCTACATATAATTATAGGGCATAACCTTTCAGACTAGTGGGTCATTGCCATTGCCTCTGTTGTCTGTGTCCCAGAGCATGAAAGTCTGGATCGCCACTGCTGTCAACTCCGTCATTTGCCTGGGACCTACTTTCATCTTCGGTGTCCAGTAGGTCCTCATCTCTGCTCCAAGTGCACTTCCCAGGTCCATGATTTCCCATGTTGAAAATTACATCAGCCTACTTCACCTAGAGCCCCTCAGCTGCTTTGTTGGTGGCTGTTCCAGACACTGGGCACTCTTTTCAAAGTGGTCTGGTAGTTCTTCCTGGGGCTAAACCATACTCTTCTCGCATGCACTGCTCAGTGGCTTCTTACTGACGTCTTTGCACAATCCCTCAACTGTGTCCTGATGTATCTTGTTTGGATGAAATGAGAAGTTGGCTATGACAACAGGTACTTCTGCCAATGGGTCAACTAATGTCCTGTCCAGCATCACTCCCCTTTCTATCATGCAATGGCTCCTGTGCTCCACCGATCTCAGGGCAGTGTGAAGTGTGTTGTAGATCTTGCATGGTAACAGCATCTCTGACTCAAGGGGAAAAGCTGTAGGCCATCTGTGCATCACTAGCAGACTTACTGTACATGCTCCATGGACCTCAGCAGAATACTACTTCTTCCTAGCTGCATTTGCATTAAATGGAAGTCAAACAGGCAGTGGCAGGACACCAGGCATCCAGACCCAAGATACAGGGGTCCCCAATGGTGGCAGCATACATGGCCAGGGTCTCTTCCTTTCCTCTCTACTGCATCCTGACAGCCACCGGTCTCCCAAGACCAGCACAGTCCCTGTAACTCGTCATAGCTGTTGCAAAGTCTATGGCAGCTGCAAGTGACCCACCACTTACAGCTGCCTCTCTGATCCTGTATCGGGGACCACTGGGCACGCTATTCCCTCAGTCTCCATCCCCCTCTGCACACCTGTCACTGCCACCTAAGGGGTGTGCTTGGTGCTGATCCTAAACCAAATACAGTTCAAAGATTTTGACCTTGTTGCTCACTTCATGTATTTCATTTGTTAGTCTGTTTTCTCTTACCTGGTCATTTATTCTCTCTACCTCACTGCATGCCACCTCTAGTTCTTGCTTCAGTTTCCTGGTCACATCCTACAGCTCCTCTTATAGCTGGTGAAGCTCATGTCTGTGCGCAGCAGTTCCTCTAATCTTGTGTGATGTTGTGTTTGGCCTTCTTTTTGTTCGTCTTGACATTTCTTATGTTCTTGCAGTGCTCTTAGCACTACAGGTATAACTTTCTTTTGTTCTTCTTGTCGTTTCTTTTTTTCTTGACATTTCTTTTTTCCTCTTGTTGTGCCTCTTCCTGTTCCATCAGCACTGGAAATATACCTTTTCTTTGTTCTTGTTCCTTTTGTTTTCCTTGATAGATCATTTGTTCTTCATAATTTTTTTTGTTCCTCATGATTTGCACTCAACACAGTGAGTCAGAGATACGTCTGCTGTTTTGGCAACTTGTCCACGGGTCTCCTTCTCTCAAGATGTATCCCACTCCTGACACCAATTGTTACTCCTTAGGGTTCGTTGGTATGTCGAGAACAACGCGTAAACAGACAAGGACGTTTAATCAGAGGCTACTCAACATTTCAGGGATTTATTCCTTCGAGGCACAGGTGAGATAGACTTGCAAAATGATGTAACTTTTCACTCTCATGCTACTTTCGTCCTCTGCCACGACTATTCACTCACTTTCAGTTCACTGACTGACTGTCGCTTACTGACTCTCTGCCTGACTACTCTATCCTTCACTGATTAACTCTCACTGTCTGACTCACTAACTCAGTCACTGACTCACTCTGTCATTGCCTGTCCGCCACTGACTCACTGACTGTTCACAAACTGACAATCACTCACTAACTGGCTGTCTTTCATAAACTAAATGCTACTGACTGGGTGCTGCATAGAAAACTGTGTCCATTGCTCACTGGCTTGCTGACACTGACCTGTCTTGGATGCGAGATGGTTCTTTAATTACTCCCCTTCCTGACCCCACCTACCAACGCAGCCTAGAATGCTCCAGAGCCTGGGGGAAAACTCAGATTTTCTCGTGCAATGATGCATATTCTGAAGTCTAGGAGAGAGCTCACATTTTGCCATGCAATAATGCACAGAAATTAACAATGCACAATAACCATAATAACAAGAAAGTAAACCAAAAATATGTGCCAAAATTTCAAGAATGTTTCTCACATCTTCAGATATAAACATTAACTTAATCCTACTGCACAACATTCAATTTCTAGAATGTTCCTCACATCCTCATATAAAAATCTCTAACCTGATCTTACTAGCATAACAATTTAATTATCAGCATGAAATATAATGGGTTTTATTCGGTGGTGTGACGTGATAAAGATACAGAATTTTTACTTTATATTCACGTGGATTTCATTGAGCATCTGGCAGTACAGGGCATGTGGAGCAATTTGAAGCTTTGTCATCACATCTTTGGGCGACTGTACAATGGGTGGATCCAGGGGTATTGCCCTAGTTGCCTTAACAACGTCCCGGTAGTTGG
>JAGKTI010028859.1:10000-12821 GCA_018397915.1 Birgus latro | reverse complement strand
ACATAAGCACCCTTACTGAACTGGATTCATACATTCTCATAAATTATGGCTTGAAAATAATATATTCTTACCAATTTATGCGATTTTTTAGTGGTTACAAGTTTTCCATAAAATATAACATATGAATCCGGTTCCTGCCCGAACTGTCTCGTTTCTAGTGATCATATTACTAACGAAGCACCAAGGTGATTTCAAAGCAGTGCCTGATGAGACCAGTGAGAAGGGAGTGCACGTCCGAAGCCAAAGGTGCATATGATGTTTAACTCTCTAAGGTCTTTAACTTTGATACTGTTTGAAATGATTGCTTTACGGTTGAAACACTCACCGAGTACAAAAATTCTTCATAGTGATAATGCAGTTAATAGTTATACATGAATCATTCAGAGCATGGCTCTATGGTTTGTAATTATTTATCATCCAGCTGTGACGTTCGCATCATAGCCATCTGCTTACGTTGCTTGCCTGACTCAGATCTCCTGCCAGACCGACTACCATCCTAAATTGTTGTGTAATGTTATTTGTTGTCTTTACATTCCATACCCTTATAGATAGATAGATAGATATAGATACAGAGAGAGGAAGAGAGAGAGATATGTACAGTATATACAAATATACCCATTTATGTACAGTACCTTACCCAACCTATGTATATGAGGAGATGTATTATGTAACCAGTAGGCGAATGGAGGTAGTGTGCAGAAAAATGGGGTACAATTTGTCCTCAGGGGACATTATGCATGGAAGGATACTGTCTTCTGGGGGTTATTGTCCTGACACCCCAAGACTCACAGCAGGTCATGACGATTAGAAATATACGGACTTCTGTGGCTGAGGAACCTCCTTCCTGTGGTTGGCAGTGATTTGGAGGGCCAGCTGTCTCTTCTCCTCGCTCCTCGAGAGCTTCTCACAAAAGTCATGACTATGCTGACTATTATGACTCGTCTGCGGTGCTCCTCGATCGTCTCAAGCTCCCTTGGAACTTCCATCTTACAACACTTGAACAAGTTTTGTGTTTGGATCATGATGAAATCGGCAATCTTCAAGTCGCTGGGGTCTCACAACATTCGCGGATCCACCTTCCGTGTCCTCACCTTTCAATGAGGCTTCTGGTGAAGGTTGAGGAGCATTGGTGCTTTTTCATATTCAGGCATGAGGTTCAAGAAAAAGCCAAAGCCTGTGAGATCCTCACTCAGGTACCAGCCATGGCTCTGAAGTTTTTTGAGTGCTGTGCTGCCCACTTTCTCATCGACCTGCTTCTTATAGATCTGTAGTGTCTTGAGGAAAGCCCGATCATTTGTGGATGCAGTGATTCCAACTGGCGACGAGCACCGAGCTCGAAGGTTCACCGTCACCGAGAAGACGTATATCCACTTCGGGGCTCATTCCTCATGAGGGGTGAGAAGGATTTGATCTCAGAAAAGATAAATCTTCAGCAAGTAGATCCCCCGCCCCATCCATCTGGCCCTGTTGTATGCTCCTGAATGGTGGAATCTGCTGTCAGAGTGCTTCCTCGTTTCATGGAGTAGCTAACACAGGAAACGGAGCACAGGTTTGAGGTATTCCCTGTAATCGTCACGGTCGTGTCCCTTCTCGAGTTTGGCGATGATGAAAAAGCCAGCTCGTCTCAGTGCTTCGAGATCTATTGATCTAAGGGTTGTTGATCGGAATGATCGGCCTGAGCTTCATATGGCTTGAAAACCAGCTGATCGATGAAATCCCAGCGATCCTTTAACCGGCCAAATAGGGGGATTTCCTGGCCAGAAGAGGAGAAGAATGTGTCAAAGATCCTGGCAAAAAGCTTGTGGATGTGGTGGCAGCATGCCATAAAGAGGAGTGGTTTCCCAGTGGCGTTTTGGATGACGGTGCGAGCCCTGCTTTGGACACCCGTATTACTTGCAGTAGTATCAAATCAGAGGCTGGCCATCCAGTCTTCTACTTGCGACCACTGCTTCATGACGTCCAGTACCACTCTTTCCTCTCCCGTCCCAGAACTCAGTTTCGGCATAGTCTTTGACGTTAGCCAGAAAAAGAATAATTTCTCATAAGAGGCAAAACATACACACGTTGTGGGGTGGCATAGCAACGGGCAATTGTACTCATATTTTGCGTGAAGTCATTGCTCGTGAAATGGAACTCAATTAGCACATATGTACTGATTGAGCACAAAATTTAAAATTTTGAAACACCCTAGTGAACAAGTTTATGTTCTTGGCTCTTTTTTGGAAAGTATAAATAACTTTTTATGAGCGTCTAGACTATGCTTCTTTCTTCTGGGTATAAGAAGCAAAAATGTTGAATAAATCAAGGTAACCCGATTTCAGAGACAGCATCCACAGTGTGTGTGTGTGTGTGTGTGTGTGTGTGTGTATGTGTGTGTGTGTGTGTGTGTGTGTGTGTGTGTGTGTGTGTGTGTGTGATAAAACTACCATAACCATTTTGTTACTTGATTTGGTACATTTGACAGCCAAGACAAAAGCAGAAACAGGCAACTTTAGTAATAACTTAGCATCCCTCATCATAACTTGGGAATACGAATGAAATCAAAGGTTTGGTTACAACTGCACGAATGATGTTAGTTCCTTAACACGGTGAGGTAACTTTTTTTCCCCCTTTTTTCCCTAGGCGATTTTATCCAGATTAAGAGAGACTTTTCCGCGTAGAGGAAATAAAACCAACCCTGATTTACGTAGGCTTAACAGAATTCTCCTAACACCTTCAGAAAATCTCTTGGAAAAAGTAAGAACAAAATTTCGTCGGATTTAAGAGGTTAAGCAAATGACCGTCAGTTCCACCTTTCCTTCTCTGTATAACGTCATCATGG
>JAGKTI010028859.1:0-7500 GCA_018397915.1 Birgus latro | reverse complement strand
AACCTGGTCACGTGGATTGTCCCTCTTGCCACCTGGATAATCAGTGGGTCACGAAGGTGGTGTAGTTGGGTAAAATACAAACCTTTCACTGCCTTAGCCAACTCGTTGTGGAAGTTTGCTCTCATCAAGCCTCATGTCATGGACTCGAGACTTACAGCAATGGAAAACGGCTAATGGTATCAGATTTCCAACAGGATCGGGACCTCCTTGGTAGGACACGGGACATTAGGTGCCCTGGGGATGTTGGTTGTTTTGTCCTGAACTGAGAACAAAGAGACTCCTCAGTATTGGCTGCATGACTCCTCTTATAGGGAGGGGTCTGGAACAGGCGGCTTATACACTTGGCTATCACGCACGTAGTTAAGGCAGTTTTTGTTATCTATGGAAGGTGAAAATCTCCACCCCTGCCAGTATTGCGCATTTTGTTTTTAAATGAAAAAAAAAAACGTCGCTGCGCACCTGAGCTGGTTTCTGCTGACAGTGACGCTTCAACGCAGGAGTACAACGATACGGTTCAACGCAGGAGTACAACGATAACTGACAAATAAAAAAACTACGATTCGCACTTTCCACGTAACAGAATAAGGGACATAACATGCTGTGCTTAGCTTGCTTCGCTCTTCTGACGATATATCCACCAACAATTTGAAATGCGTGCTGTTCAGTTCATGTATTTGTCACAGATGCAAAAGGAAACATTGTATCGCAAATGGGAGCAGCATGCAAGGATTCCCGTGCCATCTTTATCCTGATGACTTGTAATCTTCTGAAAAATATCTCTGTGGGACCACATTTACATAGAACTTTTTTCATTTGTGCGTCTACTGCTGGATTGAGAGACAGACAGACAGACAGAGCAGAAGTTGGTATCCCTTTTGATAGTCACACAGAGGCCAAAATCGCCCGTGTGGGCTTTGTGTAAAATATTGTCTTGAAAATGATAAGAGGGCGAGGGATGCAGATTTCTTGTGTACTTCCAATTTTCTGAATTTTCTTTAATTTCTTTTTAACATTTATAATTTATGACACGAAAATGGATAAGCGAGAAGGATAGAAGTAACAGGAAGAGGTAAGGGATTAGGAAAGGAGAAAATAGGAAGAGGAAACGTGCGAGAAAAATATAGAGAGGGAGAGATGAGAGCTGAACGAAGTCGTGTACAGTCAGTCTGAGGTTTTATAAGGGAAAGTGTATCGCTGTGTACACAAGACTGATTGTGTACTGGTTTGCATAAAAAAACAAATTAGCATGATCTATAAAAAACAAATTAGCATGCTTTCACCAAAAGAACTTAAATATTTGTTAACAATACAGTGCAGTGCTAAACATTGGCTACTTCCCTACAGATAAAAAAAAAAAAATCCCTAAAGCGTGAAAGCCAAGCACTGCTCCACAAAGCGACTGCCGAAAGTCGCTACTACAATTCCCAGAGAAATCAATTGAAATATTAATAAGTCTTTGGCTCCGCTTACATTTCGAGGATGGTGTGACCTTTACGATAATAATCAGTATGGGTCTAGACAAAAAAGAAGCCTAACGTCGGGAATAACTATAGGCTTAGGAAAAATAGTTCACTCACAAAAGGCCGTAATATAAATTGGACCGTAATACAAAGGGATAATAAGAAAAGCCTTCGATAAAGTCTGGACGACTGGACTGCTGCATGAAATACTACGACTCAATATACATGAAAATACAAAGAAGCCGTTGTGAAACCTTCTAGAAAACAGTACAGCTGAAGTTATATTAAAGAATAGCATATTAATTACTTCCCCGCTACCCTGTGAGGTGCCACAACGGTAAGTCTTAAGGCCAACCTTATTTACCCATATCACAGAGACACTGGGCATGGCACCACCAACCCAGCCAGCAGCCCCTCCACATCTGATACGCAGAGGACGCAACCCAAATAGTAGCAAAAAATGGTAAATTAGCCAAACATGATCAACTTGTTCAGAGAAAAACGACCAGACTAAACAATTACGAAAATGTCTGGAAAATAAATAAAATATACAAATTCGCGCTGGTAGCACTGGACAGAAACCAGACGATATTGACATCCATTGAAATACTCTGAAACACAGAAAAAAGATGAAGAAATTTGTATTTTAGGTCACTCACTAAAATCCCATGGCATGATCATCGACCACATAAATAAACATACGGCATTCACATTCCTGTAGATATTCCGAAGTCTTCCTGAGGAAATTTAACTCCTCCCAATCAGAACAAAGATGCTACCAATATTAGATAACCCACCGGTTTCAATCAAATGGCCTCCAAAACACAAATGCTCAAACTACAGCGGGTGCAAAATAAAGCCTTCCGTTTTGTTACCGACGAAAGTTATCCCTACAGTGAAAACAAAGACATTCTCACCTCAGTAAACCCATACAATCCTGGATGCGAGATGTGGCTCATAAGACAGAGGAGAAACTTGAGACCAGTGATAACATTAACCATCATGGAGCTCGACAGAGATACGAACACGGAGCACTGATTGTTCCTCGAAGTTTGAGAATTTTGTGGGAACCTCCACTACACCATCATCTTACATATTTACATGATTAAAATCCCGAGTTTAGCTTAGAAAATTTTACTAAAACACATTAGAGAACTTACTTACACATCCCTAGCACTAACCAGTCCAAGAAAAAAATAAATAAAAGTAAATGGCAGAGGGTGGAGGGGAAAAAGCAGCAAGTCCTCTGTTCTCCAATCGAGGTAAGTAGTCACTGAAAATTATATCTTCCCGTCACGCCACGCCGGCCTCCCCGACCTGAATATCATACCATCACTCCGTTGTGTCGTATCCTGAGGGCGGGATCCAGTGAGTCCAGGCCCCTCGTCTTTCTTTTAAGCTATGACATTTTTCGTCGCTCGTGCCCTTTATTTTAATCTGTGTGTGTGTGTGTGTGTGTGTGTGTGTGTGTGTGTGTGTTTCAGTTCTTCCAGTTATATCACTGATGGCATTTTTTTTTTAAGCTTTTACTCATTTGTTGTAGTTACCTTTGTCTCTGTTCTTTTGTTTCCAGCAAAAGCTTAACCTTTCCATATGAAGACAAACAATAAATATTTGCACATTACTGATCGTATGACCGGATCCAAATAGTGACGTTGTGTTATCGGTACTGAATCTGTAGCAATAGTGTAGAATTACATTTATTCATTTATTTTATTTGTTAATTTTTTATTCATTTTCCTATTAGAATTAAATACTTAGTGCATGCTTGGGATAAAGGATTGGTTCCCTCTTCTCCTTTTTTTAACATCAAATATACTTTAAACCCCTAGGAACTGTACGAGTCATAAGTCAGGGTACCGTATTAGATTATATTATAGGGTAGATGACTATCATGCTTTCCCTGAAGGCATTACATAATAAATTCATGGCACCTCATGAAGTTAAAACATATGCAAAACCTTCACTCCAACTGGGGCTTTGTATCTACTGTACTGGACCCAGTTTACTAAGGACACAGTGCTGGCTTGAGTAATAAGGCAATATGTGGCAATGTTATTCACCTGCCGCCCACCATCACTCAAACGGGCCGATATTGCATGCTGGGGTCTGGCCTGGCGGTGTGCGTGTGTATATGAGAGAGAGAGAGAGAAAAAAAAACAGAAAATGCACCAATATCTAGAGAAAAATCATTTAAACATTTATATAAAACGGAACTGGAAGCGAAGTCTATGCATTATAAATGAATTAATCTGTTAAGGAAAGTGCATGGTAAGGAACTACGAGAAGATGTAAACAAAAAAGATAATGGGTAAGGTTCTGAAGGAGTTTGACGCTCCCTTTTTAAATGTGGTAGTCGATGGATTACGGTCACATCTGACAGCTGTTTGTAAAGAGCATATATGAAAAAAAAAAAAAGTGTACATATTTAAGGATGTCAGATGGAGCCAGTATTGCAGAAGCTTGATAGGTGACTGTATCCTTCTGTGGCCTCCTTCACTGGGCATTCTGTTTACAGTTCTCCCACACTCTTACCATCTCTTTCCTCGTTTAATGTAGGAAAAAGGTCCGAATGAAAATTAAGATGATGATAATGATGATGATAATGGTGGTCGTTCGGTAATCCCAATCCGACTGGCTAAAGCTAAACAATCTCCTCCTCTGCAGGCAACCAGTAGCCCCTGCTAGGCCGTCCCGTTCTTTCCAAGACAAATCCCGAGAAAATGAAACTCCAAGTATATTTAAAATAATGTAGCATTAAGCTGGATATTGTTAAAAATCAGAGGACGGTGCGGGAAGTGAATGGAAAGGTGAAGGGTGGAGTCATCAGTGTATGAATGGATAGTGTTACATGTACAGCTTAGATCACTGATGGACAAAATGAAGAGAGTTGATGAAAGGACAGAGCCCTGAGGAACACCACTAATGATAGCTCTAGGAGAAGAACGGTGGCGGTCTACAGTGGCAGCTATAGAACGACCAGAAAGGAAGCTAGAGATAAAGGCACAGATAGAAGGATAGAAATCGTAAGAGGGCAGTTTGGAAATTAAAGACTTATGCTAGACTTGATCGCAAGCCTTTGATATGTCAAGTACAATGGCAAAGCTTTCGCTAAAGTTCCGAAAGAAGGATGACCTGGATCCGAAAGGCAGGAGATCGCCAGTGGAGTGTCCCTAGCAGAACCCATCCTGATGATCAGAAAGAAGGTTGTGACGGGAAAGATACTTAAAAAAAAAATAAGAATAGATTAGAAGACCTTTGAAATGCAGGATGTTAAAGTAACTTCATGATAGAGGGTTGGGAATGGTCACCCTTGTTTGGTACAGGCTGAATGAGAGCAAAATTCCACCAAGAAAGAAAGGTGCAAGTTGCTAGACAAAGGCAAAAGAGTTTACTTGGCAGAGTGTAAGCACAGAAGCACAGTTCTTGATGACAACAGGATGGGCCCCATCAGGCCCATATGACTTCATAGTGCCGAGGCCAGTGACGGCAGAGAATACATCAATTGAAGAATTTTAATGTCATCCATGAGGAAGTCAGAGAGGGGAAGTGATAGAGGAACAGCACTGGAATTGTCTAAGGTGAAATTGGAGGAGAAAGTCTGAACGAAGAGTTCTGTTTTATCAGTAGAAGAAATAGCTATAGATCCATCAGGATGGAAAAGAGGAAGGAAGGATGATGAAGCAAAGTTGTCAGAAAGGTTTTGGCAAGGTGCCAGAAGAGGTGGGAAGAATTCGAGATGGAGAGTTGAGAGCATTTAGTACGGATGAAATTATTTCTAGCAGTGCAAAGAACAGACTTAGCACAATTCCGGGCAGAAACATAAGAAAGATGAGATTCAGGGATCGATTGGCCCCGGTACCTTTTGTACACCTTCTTGTTGTGGACACTATTAGAGCAAGCGTGATTAAAACCAAGATTTGTTTGCATTAGTCAAAGGATATGAGAAAGGAATGTATGCTTCCATGCCTGAGAGAATAACCTCCATAACGAACACGGCACACTCAGATGGCTGTCGGTCATGGAAGAAATAATCATTCCAGGGAAAATAAAAGAAGTACTGCCTGAAGGCCTCCCAATGAGTGGCTCCAAAGTGCCACAACCAACGTTTCTTTGAAGGGTCCACAGGCTGTACTGGAGTGATAGGACAGGTTAAGGTGATAAGGTTGTGATCGGAGGAGTCCAATGGAGTTGAAAGAATAACAGGATAAGCAGAAGGATTTGTTGTAAGGAAGAGGTCAAGTATGTTGGAGCTCTCTCGAAGGCAGTCAGGGATATGGGTAGGGTGCTGTACAGGTTGCTCTAGATCATTAAGGGTAGAAAGGATGTAGGCTTGTTCACCAGGTGGATCAGTCAAAAGAGAGGAGAGCCAAAGGTGGTGGCGAATATTGAAATCTCCTAGAATGAAGATTTCAGAGAAAGAAGAAATGGATAGAATGTGTTCCATCTTAGAAGTAAGATAGTAGAAAAAATTTTCACAGTCTGTAGGATTAGAGGATAAGTAAACAGCACAGATATATTTGGTCAGAGAATGACAGGAAAGCCGAAGCCAGAGAGTAGTTCAGGAACGCGAGAGCAAGATAAGTCGTTGCGTACATATACACAACAGCCACCTTTGGCTTTGAAATGAGTATAGAAAAAGAAGCAGGCGACAGAGAAGGGTTTGCTATCAGTTGCCTCAGACAGCTGAGTCTCAGTTAGGAAGAGAAGGCGAGGTTTAGAGAAGAGGTGGTGCTCAACAAAGAGAAAGTTAGAGGAAAGGCCGCGTATGCTGCAGAAATGAAGAAGTGAAGCAGACAGTAGTTCCAGGCATCTCGCTGGGTCGTCGCCGGGAGAGGGGCAGATGGTGGGGGCATTTAGCCCCTCCCCCCCTACAGGGGACTCTTAGGCTTGATGTTGAGAGGCCATTTTGTTAATTTTCAATAGGAAGTGTAGAGTGTCATATGCTTTTAGTTTGGTGTTGACAGTAAGAGGAACTTGTATTGGAGAGCATGCTGGCCTATTCTCTGTGTTACTGAAACACTGAAAAAGTTCAGCAAAGGGGGATGGTCAGAAGCTAGTCCTGAGGGCAAATGAAACTGGAGCTCCAGCTCTCCCTGTCATTAGCTTTCCATCCACCTTGGGAGTACTGCCCTGCTTGACTGGTGCTGCAGTCTACTGTGCAAGATGTGCCGTGTTGGCATTGTATGAAACAGAGATGAAAGGGTGTGAAGTGGAGGAGTGAGAGAGTGTGAAGTGTGTAAGGTCGGGCATGAATGGGCGAGGAAATGCGAGGAAGGAGTTGCTTTGTTGATGAATGAAGTGTGGCAGAGTGGAATGAGAGATTAAAAATGTGTCAGCTCAAGATATACTGTATGTCAAGTTCACGTTTGAGAAGGTGAAAGTGCCAGTGATTGTAGCGTCTGCACAGTATGATGACAGGAGTGATACAGAGAAAGACAGGATTTGGGATGATCTGGAAGAAGTAGTAGGAGCCATGCCCAGGGGTTATAAAGCGATTGTAATGGGCGATACGAATGGTAGAGTAGGCACGGGTCCTGTGAATGATATAATGGGTAATAATGGAGCATCAAGAGAGAATAGTAATGGGAAGTGAGTGAAGGACATGTGTCAGGAGAGATGTGTCTTCGTAATTATTTTTATCTCTTAATCTCGGGCATGGAAGCATACATTCCTTTCTCATATCCTTTGACTAATACAAAAAAAGCCTTGGTTTAATCACGCTTGTTCTAATGCTGTCCGCAACAAGGAGAGGGCCTATAAAAGGTACAGGAGCCAACCCACCCCTGAATCACATATTTTTTGTTTCTGCCCGGAGTCGTGCTAAGTCTGTTCTTCGATCTGCTAAAAGTAATTTCATCTGTACTAAATGCTCTCAACTCTCCAACTCGAATTCTTCCCACTTCTTCTAGCACCTTGCCAAAAACCTTTCTAACAATTTTATCTCATCATCCTTCCCTCCTCTTTTCTACTCTGATGGCTCTGTAGCTATTTCTTCTACTGATAAAGCAGATCTCTTCACTCAGACTTTTTCCTCCAA